>OX638307.1:27320480-27618829 GCA_951812265.1 Taphrorychus bicolor
TAATTACACACTCCAAACGGCAGGAATGGCTAGAAAAAAGTTTAATTGCGGGTTGCCAACGATGAGGAGTGGACCATGAAGAGCGCTGTTTTTTGGGACAAGCCGAGTGGTGGTACCGTTAGTGGCTAAACAATTTTTATTTGCTTTAAGAGCGATTTTAAGTGTCTCGGTCACTACACGTTACCAAGTTATTTATACAACTGCTGAAATATGTGACTGTGGTTGACTTTCTTCATGCCTCGTAAGAGTCGTGCATAATTTCTGAAATATTTACATTATTTTCTCATTTATGCCCGGCCACTTGAACCTGGTGCGAACAGTTAGACAAACGTCCACCCCTCGATGTATTTTTTCAAACATCCTCCACGGTAAATAAATGCGGATAAATGGAACCGAATGATTTGCATGCGATCCATAATGACGTTTTAATGATAGGTTTTGTCATTTGCAGGGAAACAAGGGCTAGGGGAGTGAAAGCTTTTTAGTTCCGTTAGTATTTCGTCAGGTTCAGTGCCCTGAGGCCGGTAACGTAAACACGCTTTTCTGTTATTTTTCGAAATCATCGAGACAGTTATATTATAAGACTTTTGACGAATAATGCTGAGTTTTATCTAAGGTGTAAGTGTTCTTTTTTTTTAAATATGTTACATGTGTTATAACTTTATACGAATCGGCTCTAACATTACTTACAATTTGTTAACTCACCTTAAAACTGCTTGAACAGACAGCACGGAATAGGCAGAACAGTTTAAAATTCCACGTCAAAAATAGTTTGCTAAACGTTAAACTTGAAATGTGAACTTAAAAAAATATATATTTTTTTGCCTTTTTTACCATGTAAGTGTTAGTTCTTAGCAACATCTGACCTAAATTTTCTTGACCAATGCTAACATTTTATTTTCACTTTGCAACGTTAGTAGAGAAATGTCTGTGAGACCCTTCTTCTGCGCTACAGAATTTTATAACCTAAGATGATTTTATCGGAGAGTTTCCAAACTAATAGTCCATCTTCTAAAAATGAGTGGAAAGGTATAATTGTAGAATAACTCAACCTTGGCTACCTTTTTTGCCGATTTTACGCATAGGTGACGTAGCTAGCTTTCACACTGATTGTTGTATTGACAAAAATTCATAGTCAACTCGATGACTTTTTCTATGAAACACTGTTACCAAACCAGGACTGGTACTTAAACATTTAATGGCTGTGCTTAGGCGAGATAGATTTCACTACGTTTTAGGAAAGAAACAGCACATGTCATAACGGAACATGGGAATAACGAGGATATGTGTTGATGGTTGCCTAAAAGGTTGTGAGGCTCTAGTCCCCACCAAAAATCTCCTCAAAGTGAAGTTTTAAGCTCATACTCTCAAGAATGTGACAGATGTGAGAATCTTCCGTGTTTTTTAAGAATAAGGGCTCAGCAAATCAAAATTAGAAGCTAGCAAAACTGGAAATTTTTATTGGAATGGCCCTACCATGTCTGAAACGTCTTGCGCATGATACCACTCTTTCTCTTAAACGAGATATATCATGGCCTAGGAGACTTGTTAACACTCGCTTTAAATAAAACCTATAAAACGATTATGGTATGTTTAGGTCATATTCGTTCTTATGTTAAGTCTGTTACTTCTTTTCCTCCCATTTTAGAGTTTTTTCATATTTCCGTCAGTGTACTGCGCATGCCTACACGCAAGTCTCCTAGGGAATGAAATCATATTTGTTTTAACCGTATGTGTAGTGAAATGTGGCGTTGGGACCAGTGGAAAGTTACCCCGCTTTGGAAACTTTCCGGGAAGGTAAGAAAAGACTTGAAGAATGTTATCGAAACCATTTCAAGAAGAAGCAGTAAATCGAAAATAAAGATTTTTATTTTCAATAAAAATTTTCCAGTAATTTTCCCCGAATTCTGAAACTGAATTTTGCCCCACCCCATTAAAGTTATATGACAAGAGCGGTCTTTGACGTGACGTCACGACAGTCCACTGCAAGAGATTATCATTTATGGTTTTAGTATCTTTGTTTATGGTTGGTTACTAAACCTTTCTTCAGATGGCGCGATGAGCGAAATCTGTATCCCGCACAATAGCTGAAACTTTTCTTCGCAATATTTCCTGTACTTTTCTTCAAAATGCATATTATCGGGACATTAATTTTCTTCTACCCTACCTAACGCCTATAATTTTCGAGGCACGTCCCGCGCTGCAAAACGGACGTCGAGAAGAACCCGTAAATCAAAGCTCGCATCTGGCTGACGTGCATATTTCCATAAACGAGCAGCGAAATTTGCTTTGAGTATAACTACCCACCTACGAAATGTGTATAATGTCCACCTTTTGCCAAGTGGAGAGTTTTAGCCTTATAGTGTTTGTAATGGAAAAATGTGGTTAAATCAGTGTGATCGCCTCGGGAAAACACGTTTATCGAGATGCAAACAAAAAAGAAGTCTAAGCATGTCCGGTGATCCAGATGTTCAACTGATCTAATCATTACCGTGAAAATATATATAATTACGTGCAAATTCATAGCATATCAGTACCGTAAATCCACCTAAATATAGCGGAATACGCATAAAACTGGTGGAAAGTTAACAAAAGCACAAAAGATAGATGTGTGGGTCTTGATGCACATCTGAATGAAGTCGGGCTCACCCATTCAGCGTAGGCCTCTTTTTTTGAAGACTGACAATAATAAAACTAATTATTCCCTCAGCCATGATTTAACCTACTAACCTGTTGAGTCGGTTTTCTAAATTTTAATAAGAATTGATCAAACTAATGACAAAAAGAAATATCCCCCATATTCCAAACAAAGGTGATATTAATTATCGACGTATGTCGACCAATTGTGGCTTGTCCATAAGGAGTGTATGATGTTTATTACCTTTGTCACTTAAAGGTGAGGCAGGCGTATATTATTACCTATCTGTTTTGACAGCAATTTGTGCTTTTACAAACGATTTCATTTGCTGTAGCAAGACCTTGAGGGCTTCAAGCTGCTTGGAATTTTTAGACATCAGTCGTGTGTAATAGATTCTTATTGGGTTTTGTTATTACTGATACCTAATTTTCATTATAGTCGGAAATTAGCCTCGAAGGATCTCTTTAAAGTGAAAAGTTAAGTAATCTAACGAAACTGCCTTTTTTAACGAACTTGACAGTAGATTAACCGAGGAAACTCTGTTTAAAACTAAGAGAAGGTAGAGAAACGACATGAGTTTGCACATCACTGCGCCCGAGTGAAAGTGCGAAAAGTAATGTTTATTGAAAAATATCAAAACATAAAACTAATTGGCAAAGAACAACGAGATTGTGAGAATTTGCTTTGTGGCCTTTAATTTATTGGCGCTTTTTAATTGTTATACATTTACCAGTTGGTTTTGATAGCCCGAGGGTGCTAAATGGTTATTGCGGAGTGACTGTCTTTATGCCGTGAGTAATATTATTGCTTACCACGACTGTGGTTCTTGTCTGTTATTTTTTGCAAAAACATTTTCCCGCCTGAACCTAGTAGATAGTTTAGGCACTGCATGCGGATTACTTACTAGAGTTTAAGTGAAACGTTAAGTCATAGAATATTGTTGAGCTGGTATATGACTACCGTAAATAAGGAAAAACGTTCAATTTAAAACGCATTATGTGCAGACTTTAACGATCATTTACAGCCAGTGCCTAGGGACATTGCTAAGGGGTAGTGGAATCATGTTTAAAAGTACACTTAGAGAAAAGTTTAAATCTTTGTTATTATTCGATATTGGCATTGTCATTACGTAACCATCTCTACGTCTATTAGCAGATTAGTCACAATCTCTTGTAGAAAATATGCGACAAAGCACAGTTTTACGTGCCATTTTCGTAGATTATTAATTATGCAATTTATTAATAAATGCAAATTCTTTGATATGATGAAAAATAATTGCTAATAATGTTAATTATTATAGCATAATATTTTTAAATCTAAAGTGTGTAACTAGAATGTTCAGTCCTCCAATAAATGGTTATCGGAAACAGGACCATTATCCGCTATTTCTGCTTAATTTGTGAACATTTTCCCTGGTTCTTTAATAACTACTAGTGTGCATAATTTTGAAATTAAGCTACTAGATTCTACTTAAGAAAGCCTATCGATATTCATTTAGACTATTTCGATACGATTTGAAATAACTGAATTACAAGGGGAGGTTATTTTCAAAAACACCCTTTATGTGCGAAAACAAGATGAGTTTTGGGTCCTAAATAAAAAAGATAAACAACATCGTTACTAACTTTTTTTTAACACATACAATTTTGTATCTTTCAAAATATCCTCTCATATTATGGGTCTTGTTACAAGTTAAGTAATAGAATGTCTTCGAGGCACCTTCTTCCCATTCGAAGATGTTCTTAAAGGTGCACCGCCTAATAGCAAAGTTAATAGCCAATTTGCGGAAAAATCAATTAATACGTTAGAATGTATGACCTCCAAGATTCTATGGAGCTGTCATAAAGTACGTTCACCTACCCGCCATTAGTAATCGTCTATTACCAAGAACAATGCCTCCATTATGAAATCTTGGTGCGCTTTAAGGTAATCCGCCATTATAAAAGTTCACATATGAGTCGATGATCGTAATGAAATTATACGCGTCGCAAAGCAACTACCAACAACCCTCACTTCAACAACCAGATGTAAATCTTTAGTCTTATATATTAGTCTTATATAGTTGGATGGTTTACATTATCGTCCGTGCTTTTCTTATGGTCATAAAATTCCCAAAATAACCTCCAGAACTTCCTAATGTAATTATATAAGTTAGGTCAGAAGCCTAAAGGAAATATTTACATTTTAGACTCTCTGTATGAAAAGTAAAGCTCATTGTTTTTGTTTTGTTTCATATGTCAATAACTTCTACTTTTAGATATATTGTTTCCCTTTATCTGATAAATATTGCAATATTTACGATACACGCAGCTACGTGCCACGGATCACAATTTATTCCAGAGATATTTAGTGTGATTATAGCTAAAGCTCTCGCCTCTGCACCAACATGACATTAATTCGACAGATTAAAAAGATAACGTTTGATAAAAGCAATTATCGATAAAGGGTCCTCAAACAACTATTGCCAGCAGTATGTGATATGACCATTACAAAACCCAGACATAATATTTTTAGAAAATAATACTGTACCTACCTAATGAATAAGTATTATCACCTGCTCGCTGTGAGTTATTTACAAGAATCTTCTTTCTTGTGGCTTGATGGACATGTTTTTTCTTCCAGAATTCGGCGAGTTCTTCCGATGAATCCGACAGTGACTGCTACAAGGAACCAGCGTCTAAGTACCCAAGGCTGAGCGGCAAGGAAACTCGTCGGAAGTCCTGCAATAGCCAACCGGACATTTGTGATTCTAGTGAAGTAAGTATCAAAGTGAGAATAAAATTTTTGCAATTTTGTATGAATAATTTTAAATGCAACATCAAAATCTTATCTGTGCTAACATCGACAAACAAAAATGCTTTCTAATTCGTTAAATGACCCCCAAGTATGTTTTGATCTTCTTCAAATGGTCATCGACGGATCAACGTGATTGACACATTTACAGGAAGACCAGTTTTTCTTGGTCCACATACAAGCTTAAGGATGATATCATTTTCCTAGTTATTCTAGACTTGTTTTTAAGTGCGTGTACAGTTATGTGTTTCGCGGTTTCATTTAGTTAGTTAGTTAGATCCGTATTATTGATATTAAGTTTTTAAACCACCTAGTTGTGGTTGGTGAGATCTAATAGCCCTTCTTTCCTATATGTGTAGGTTACGGTCCTGTGATATCTTTAGGTTTAACTACTTTGTTTCTCTACTACAACAATTCTTGGAACCTTTCTTGAATAAATATGACCACACCCACCAAGGTACAGCGTAAGAAAGGTGTTCCACTGATCCTCAGGGCATGTTGTATACGACTTTTTAAGCACCTGTTTGTCGTTGTTCGATTGACAGCTGGGCATTTGGCACGCGGCAGCTGCAATGAGGAAATTTAAACGAATTTTACCGAATTACCTGGGTTTTGGCCAACAAACCAGTCGTTTCACTGGCAAATCGAAAAAAAAAAATGGTCAGACTACTTTCGTTAATTAAGTTTATTAATTATTTTCTTTCGGGTGATGAACAGAAGAAGTTTGCCATACTGCCAGATGACTCGACCCTTCACAAACTTGCTATTTTGTGCAACGTGTATGGTAAAAAAAAGTATTTTTTTTCGTCAATCATCGTGCAAATATTAAATGATATAGCCGTTTACATATAGGTACTTATTTGCCGACTCGTTCTTGGTGTCTCAAGAATTTTATGTTTGTATAAGGTGCCGAGCATGGGTCAATACTGTGATTGGCAACTAAATCTTAATAATACTGGTGTAAGAAAGTCTGAAACCATTAGTATTGTTCACCGTACTTAAGTTATTTCTTATTTTCCTGAAATATAACGTCATTATGGCTAATTAAGGAGATGGAAAAAGTGGCAGTGGCATTCAAGGCGCGTACCGCGAATATAATATTGTTTTCACTTTTGTAACACTTTAGTTCAAGAATTCTATAGATACTCCTATTAGTGACCTATGCTATTCGCAATTAATGCAATTTAACTGTCATTTACAAAGCGTTCTAATCCTGATATGTGATGATTGGGAGAGGTTGTATGCAAGTTGGTTTCTCTTGCATTTATCCATCTCCTTTTCTGGCCTATGCAATATTTTAATGAAAGGTTTTTATTTACATTCCTGAATAGTGTTTCATTTAGTAATTACGTAAATTGTATCTTAAGGCCGAAAACTGACTAAACGTGTATTAAAAACAATAAACAGTGCAGCCGAGGCGCGTATTTCCTCAACTTAATAACATGTATTTAGTGCTAAAGTGTTTTATTTACTTATTTCGTAGTTCGCCAAAGACCATTAACCATGGCATGTTCCAATATTATATAGATTAGACTTTCTTCAAGCTTCGCTGAATGAAAAACGGCGTTTTTCTTCTAGATAGTAGTGAAACACCACGAACATAATAGTAATTTTCGGTGCAAACTAGAATGGCGACTCGTGATCTAACGGTCCATAACGCTATTAAATTTTAGATATCCAGGCTCTCGAAGAACCATCATTTTCATATTTTATTTCGTACGTAAGTCATTCTAAGACCAACACAGACACGGAGCGTTAACAGCCGTGTTAACTTCTGCCTGCCCAAACCGACGCTTAAAATGATTATGTAGTTAAATTGGTAATAAAGACTAGGAACGTTGACCTTCAGCTTCTCAGAGCTGGGAAAATAGATTTGATTCATAAATGTCTCTTTGGTTAGATGTAATGTTCATTTTTTAAAAGGGTGCGCTATGTTTTATAGTCATAAAGCTTCACTATAGTTATTATTGGAAAAGAAAAAGGTAGCAAGTATGTATATATTTTTTTGGGAACTAATAGTATATTATCCAACAAGCATATAATGTAGGTCATCATTTCCGAAACCGCGTTATGTCTACTCCTGTGCTGCCTAGAATCCTCGAGTTTTATGTATTTACAACAAACTAATCTCAAAAGTGTTGCACCAACGAGCAGGGAAAGGGCCAGCCCTAAGAGAGTCTGTGCATGAGAGGCAAGGGGGGTCGGTGATCTACCCTCACATAGGCGACAGACGTTTTGAAACGAACGCGGGTAAAATATAAAAAAAAGAGGAACCCGAAGAACTTAGAATGTGAACGAAATAGTACTAATAAACATTTAAAGATAGGAATACTCTTTAGAGCTGCTACTCGAAGAAAATATTAATTCTAGCGTTGGGAATGATAGAAAGTTTCCGATCGGAAATTTTCAAATATCAAAAATTTCCGGGGTATTTTTATTAAAATTTTTCAAACATATATTTTTATTGTTCTAAATAAATTTGTTATACCGCTTTTTCAACTTTTAGTCCCAGTTTGTTACCTAAATGTTCAATATCGTAATCTTACCCTGCAACTACCATTTTGAATTGTATAGAGCCTTTGATTTTAAAATGTTGATTCAGCATTCACTCTTAAAAATAAATTTAAAAGTTGGACACTCAAAAACAAAATTCATCCATAATAAATTATTCACGGTGCTACCGATTTCTATACCATTCTAAGCTGATCATAAAATTTCACAGTTAGGTATATGATGAGTGCCTACACTGGTACATTTTGTTACACCTTAATTGTCTCAGCCCGGATATAATACGTATATGTGCCTAAAAGATATATTAGATTCGAACTGGTTATGTTTATTTCTCTTGGACTGATTGGTAGTTGGTATTGTTGGTCCTGCCCAGTGATCATTTATCATCAGCTCTAATTCGTGCCGAAGTTGTCTAAAGTAGGTAGTTTAAACGACCATGATTTATAACCATTCTCATTAAGAATTTTTTTTGGCACACCGATTTCTGCTGGGCCTAGTTTGCGAAAAAAAATCATTAGCATCGTGCCAAAATTGCGTATTTTTTCACGAACGCTACTACTAATCGTGTTAGATGTGGAGAGATTAGGTAGTCTACAAGGAAGCCGTAATCTAAGCTGCTAATCTCAGGAAAGTTAATTATCACGATTGCTTCTAAAATGTATGCTTTGCCCTTAAGCGGTGCGCAGCCTTTCTTACGTAAATGCACCATTCGATTTACGCGCTAGGAGTAATAAAACTCCAATATTCCGTATTTATTTCTGACGTATTGGGTTTCGAAACGTCTTTTACTAGCTTGCGTATTTACTTCAACTTTATGTACTACGTCTAATTGACAAAAGAGACTTTCCCAATCGTTTGATGGCGTAAATAATTGTGGAAAAATTTATTATTACTTAACTGTGCTCACCCACACAAACTAATTACTCCGTTTTGTTTTTTAGGATGATGACCATTCAGTAGAATCAAATGAAATCGTGATGAGCGATACGGCTGGATCTGAAGAAGCGAACGGAATAGATGTTGTAGACGGCGCCAAATTATTCGGCGTGGACACTTCACAGTTTACACAGTCAAACAAAAAAGCTCCAAACTTAGCTACTTACTACTTCAAGCACGAAGACACAGACTCAGATATGGACAAAATAGAAAACTTCTCGCTTCCCAAGACAGACGGCCAAACCAGTACTTTAGACGAAACTTCCGAAGACGAATGGACTTACACCAGGACTGAAAATGCAGTTGTGCCATGTACCACGATGTATGTCGACGAGGAGAACAGAACGGAAGACGTGGGCGAACAACTCGTACCTAAGGCAAAAGCTATATCAGGAGACGAAATCAGAATGCTTGTGCAGAAAGCCGAAGAACTGGTAAGCCCGGAAAAGTGCAGAAAGACCGAACGAAGCAATTCCTTGAAAATGTCGCGCGTGAACAAATGGAGAATGAGCTTGGATAGACCAGATGACAGCTGCGATGCCAGCGCCGAAGAAGACGAACGGGAATCTCAGACATCAGAAGAAATCGACGCTAGTACAATGACTCTGAGGGAAATTTCGCAAAACACGTCGTACCCAGAGTTAAGCGGTACGTGGGGCGGGTCTTGCAGCTCACAGGATTCATCAGTTAATAATGGAACGGGGTGAGTGATGTATAATAGTATATTATAAACTAAGGTTGTGAAGTACATTATTATGATTCGAACATCAAGTTTAAATTCCGAAGCGCGTAGCGCTGAGGGATCTAAGACGTGAGGGTCATAAGTACGGGGTGTTCATTATAAAACTTCATCTAGCAGGCTATGAAATTTTCACAGAAAAGGATGACATAATCAAAATAAATGGACTATTCTTTCTCCATCCGTTTCTTTTGACATTTCACAGCCAACTAGATGAAGTTTTATAATGAACACCCCGTAGTTCACAACAGCGGTGTATGTACGATTTTTTCCACTACTAGACTCGATAAATCTACAACAGATTTGCAAATTGCCTAAATTAGTAAGATAGCGTTCCGCATATTTTATTACTAAGAACAGGCGCGTCTTCAACCCATATGGAGGCTTCGTTACCGTGGCAACTGATAAACAAAATCGCCGTATGACGATATCACGGCGCCTAATGCGCCTGACAACTGACAGCTTTATCTCCCTAGGGAGGTAATCGACCATAACGTTGTCATTATAGACCGCTATGTTCAATTGTTTTATAAGCAAAACGAGAAAACCTACTTCACAGTCATTCTGCTGGCCTTTAACGGTCAGTATTAAAGCTAGTAGTGGAAAATAGTATATTATCCAACAAGCAAATAATGTAGGCCGTCATTACCGAAGGTGTCGTTTCACGTGAGGTATTGATGTCTATTATATGCAAGTTACATACTATACTTTGTCGACGGCTTAATTTTCAATTTTTACATAGTGATCAATTAGATAACTCGGTCGTCAACACGCGTTTCGTTTCCATTGATTGTCAAAGTCGAAGTAACGTTAAAACATTTGGAACCTTCATTTGTTTCGTTTGTAATTTCCAACATGGCGGTGTCTGCATGCAATTCTTATGGAGTGTATAATGATAAAATAAAAAACGCGACGTGACGCGACGCGATGAATAATGAACATATTCACGCTGTTCCAGTTTAATAACACACCAAATGATGAACTTATTATTGCTCAGCCGTGGACAAACTTATTTTTTTTAATTAGAACGACCGCATATAAAAATAACCGATTTTATTTGGCCTTAGAGTGTGGCCTTATCTCTGAAAATGGGCACCACAGCCTATTTATATCTCTTTGACGCATTGACTAATGCCATATCGAAAAAAAAACAAAAAGGGGAATTTTCAGCGCTACTGCAACCGTCAGCCAAAAGTTGCCTATAAAATAAATAATTCATCATTCTTACGCGAATTTTAACGTTCGCCATTCTATCCACAAAAGACTAACTTTAGTGTTTGCTTATATTCGCTCATTGAATGCAATAGTGGCACAACTCAAAAAACATTGTTTTGAGATAATCATAAGATTTGGGTTATACATAGGACGCTGTTTTGACTTGAAAATTAATTATGTATAATACGATCATAAAAAGAAATAATTTTGTGCCAGTTTTGGCTCCAAGGTAGAGGTTGGAATTTCTAGTTCGGACATTTTGTTATCTAGAATTTCGACTTTTTTGAATTGTGCCACTATTGCAGTCAATGAGCGATATAGGTAATCTCCTTCTGCCTTCTGCTGTCGAAAAAAAAAAACGAAAACACTAAATTATCTTTCTTGCCTTTTACAGGATTAATTTCTTGTCAATATCTGAATCGGCCCTGCACAGGATGACTCTTTCGCCCAAAGGCCTTGATCGTTTTGCGGCTCTAAGCGCGAACAATTTCAATGTGAACAGCAACCACTCGACGTCTTCGACGGTTGAGGAAGTCTGCCCGTTAGTTACCGAGAAAATATCGCCCATGAGAAGGAAGAAGTCGAAGCTGAAGAAGAAAGCATTGGTAAGCGCTCAATTGAAAATTATCTTATCATATGTAAAATCGTTTATCTTTAGTTTGGAACGTCAGACTCTCATCTACACTACAGCCCAAGCATCCGTTTCCACAGGAACCCTCTGATCAAATCGGGATCGTTCTCGGGATATAGTTTACAGAAAGTGGGCCACGAGAGGCATTCTGCGAGCGATCCATCAGCCGTTCACTACTGCGCGCATGCTTGGTGCGAGGTTTCCACGACGAGTGGTGCAGAGAGTGATGAGGACTTACGGAAAAGGTTAGTACGAACTAAAGTCCACTTTCACATATAAAGCTTAAACTCAAGATGTAATGGTTACACTAAGAGTGGTAGTTAAATTGCAAAAAAATATTTGTTTTAGAGTTCAGAACTTGAAAACTGGGTCCAGACAACGCCATTCGTGCAGCTCAGATATACGAGATGAAAGTCCAGGCAAATGTAGTTACAACGCCACAGAATCTAGTTCGCTCTCCGAGGCATGGGACAACTACCAGGTATGTGAATTATTAAAAATTAAACTGACGATATACAAAAAAAAACTTGCACAGGAAAACTACTTATCTGAGCCATACAGCGAATCTCGAGACTCGGACGGGGCCAGGAGACTGCTTAACTTCGGCGAAGATTACAGGAACTTCATTGACAGCCAATCAGACTGGTCCGCTTTGTCTGATATGTCGCCGAAATTGAAGAGGAAGATGTTGGCGGAAGAACAGGCAGCAGAGGAATCTAACAGCGATGAGGAGAGCCTGAGACAGCTAATAAATGACTCGAGGGATCAACTGAAATATGCACAGGATGCATTTGATCACGCCAAGGAGGGAATCAGCAATGTTACCAATGAAATTGTAAGTAATTGTTTTTTTTGTCTAAAAACGTGCTTTCTTTTTTTTTGGCAGAATGAGGTTGGTTTCAAGAACTAAATAAAAGTTAGAATTGTTTTTAACTTTCAGGACGATCTGATGTCAAACTGCGATCGTCACATAGCCCTTCTGAGCCACATAACCGAGTCATCGGACGAATACAAGATGTCCGCCGGAGACAAGGCTGTAACGACAGGTAGGAGCTGGTTTCCTCTTTTATACGCCTGTACTTGGACTTCTTTGCTCTCTTTTTTGTTAAAGAAAGCTATAGAACTCGCGGTTTATTTTTCGCGCAAGTTTAGACGGCTCCGTAGGTTAAAGATATACTAGTAGGTTTTGTAACTTAATATGTTTTGTTGTGATTAATTCAGACTTGTACACAGTAAGGGCATGATTTATAAGGTTCGCCTTTTCGCTTATAACAGCATGGTATGTGCATTAAATGTTTTTTTCCGCTTTATATATATATTTTGCTTTATGGCGGTCCTTGCTGAGATTCCGAATTTTAAGTCTGAAGTTAAATAATGATTCGCCAATCTCAACCAGAACCGCTTATAATCTTCTTTTCCTTATCCCATTTCTCTTTTCATGTGTGATCAACACAGTGCAGGAGTGTGTTAGTTAAATGGTGCATCATTAAGGGGGTTTTAAATTATAAGAATTGGGCGCATGCGTATAAAGTATGGCTTTTGGATTTTTTTTGTAAAAAACATTGTGGGCGCATATTTCCCATGAAGCTTTCAATAGTGGTAATTATTTCACACGCCGTCTTAATATCGGGCCTCCTAAGAACTGCAATTAAGTAGATATCAGTAAACTATTTAAATAATCTTGAGTAGGCTTTACTACCTACTTATTACCTAAGATTGCAGCATGGCAATGCCTAGCAAAGATAAACATGGCACTAAGCGTTGCACTGCTACAAACGAGGTAACCGAACGAGAATTTTTGATTGAGCAATAGGCAATAGAAATCAATTTTATTAATTTACTTGAGCGTTGAGAGAAGCGCGTTTCGATATTTTATGACTGTTTTAGATTTGAGTAGGTGGGAAACTAAATAAGCCCGTGAAGGTGTACATATGTGGCTTTGCATACCTCACACCGGCAAAAAGACGTTATGATTATTATTTTATTATACGCATTAGGTAATAATAATACGCAATAAATAGCCCAGTTTTTGTTTTCAGAATCAATGTAAATATTTCGTGTACATTATTAAATTATTTTTAGTGTACCACCGGTTTTTGGAATATAAAGGCTTTTGCTCCGGAGTTGAAAATCTTATTATGCAAACACAGGTTGTGCCCGTCCATACGCAGTTACTAATAAAAGCAAAATTTTGCGACAAAAAATTAACTGATAGTATATGTTACAAAGTCAGAGAATCACCGATTTTGTAATTTTGAAATATAAACACCCTGTTATGGGTTTTATGGCAATTTTATTGATGTTAAGTGCTATTTTTGATACTGTTTTAAATGTTACTCTTTAATTGAACCGCGATATTCTTCACTAGCCCATGATCCTTGCATGAATGCCCCAAAATCCTTCAATTTTTGCTACCCCCTGCGGCCTTATTTTTAAGGGAGGAGTGAAAGTGAAAGTGAGAATTTTGACAACCTTGATTGCTCAAAAAATTCTATTGACGAATTCCATTGACCAGCGATTCTCACTTTCACTTTCATTCCTTCCTTAAAAATTAGCGCCCTGATAGCGCGTTGATTTGACCTTAGAAGAAACAGGTGATTAAAGAAAGAGCTGTTGTACAATGAAGATTTTAGCCTCATAAGGTAAATACTACACATGGCAACAACTTTTAAAGGAAATATCCTCTGTGCTTCTAGACTTGTCCATTTGTGAAGGAATAATTTTATAAAAAAAACATAATTATTTTTCCTTGAAACTTACAATCATAGGTGTTTGGTCAACAACAGTCCACTTTCTTATTACACCTTAAAACCTTACACCCAAAAAAGACCAATCATCGCTTGAAGAAGTTTTTTCTGGCGAGAATTAATTACTCTACAGTTTTTGGCTCCGTCTTAATTGGTGAATGAATTTAATAGAATAGATGTATTTGTTGACAACTCAAAAGCAGTACTTAACTTGAGCTAAAAAGGCAAAATTTGCTCTCCTTGAAACATTTTTCTTGAGGCTATCTAATAGATAAATCACTTGAATTTTCCGTATGTATATTATTAAAGAAAAAAAAAACGTTGTTGCCATTAAAAAAATTGTAAAATAACATTGAAAAATAACAGAAATATTACATAAAAAAAAACGGAAATTTCTCAATTAAAACCACAAGAATAATTGTTGTGGGCAATAAACCAAATAGTTTTTTGCTGTATTTGTCATTTCGGATCTATAGATTTTGACGGCGATATTAAACAGAGGGGCCATTGAATAAAAGTATGGATAACGTCAGTGCTGGTTATTTGTAAAGCCGCTTCCCTGACACCATCTAGCGTCGGCTGGTGCTTCCACAAAGGACATGCTCGATCGAAGCTTGTACAGTTGCACCAGTTACCGTATAGATAGAGCCACAAACACATACACTTAGCGGCCTTAGGAATAACCAAATGTAACAGTTATCTACATTTTATTTTCTGTCAGGTTTGAAGTATGCCGCTTTGATGAGCTAAAACAGCGAAACCGGTCTATAATTCCTCTACCTGAACGCTTATTTTTAAGGAAGGAGTGAAAGGGAAAGTGAGAATTTTGACAACCTGATTGGTCAAAAAATTCTATTGACGAATTCCATTGGCCAGCGATTCTCACTTTCACTCCTTCCTTAAAAATACTGCTTAATGTCATCATCAGACAATATATACCTGAAAAATCGGTCGTTTATCTGTTCACCAATGGCCTAGGAGATATGAACAGAGCAAACAAATGCCGAAAGGCTGCTTAACAATGCTTCCGTTTTTCGGCCGAAAGTCCGCCATTTTTGACATACCCATGACGTAATTTTGTCGTCAGAGCACATCAATTGGCGAATCACAATTTCGCATTAATTAACGTCAGATGTCAATTGTGAACCACCGGGTAGAGGGGGGGGGGGGGGATTTCACACCCATTGTGAAAGGGGCCGAAACGGTAAAGCAGGGTGGTCTCTCCATATGTAATATACTAGCTAGTTACTAATTGATGTGCTCTGACTAATGACCTAGGAGATATGGTCAGAGTCAACAAATGCCGATATTTCCCTTAAAATGATCCCGTTTTTTGTCCGAAAGTTGCCATTTTTAAGATACCGTGATGACGTAATATCATTGTCAGAGCACATCAATGGGTTTCGTGCGGCACGTGAATACATTGGTTGAAAACCAAAAAATATATATTGTGTTTGTGTGCTTCTGCATCAACATAACTAAATTTAAAGTTTGGATTCCCCAAGAAGGCCTTAGTAGGATTTAAAATTAATGCAAAAAGACCAATTTTATTGCAAACATTATAAAATTAATTATTAAAGTGAGGTTATATTTACTAAAATTCTGGTGAAATGATGTCATGTGCACGAAACCCAATGGCGAATCACAACTTCAAATGAATTGACGTAAGAGTCAAGTGACGTTCAAGCGGATATCGCCGCCATTTTTAAGGTGCCTACTGCTAAAAAGGGGAGCCAAAACGGTAAAACAGGAGTGTCTCTCCAGATGTAATATGAGGAGCAACTTATCAAAACTCATTATCTCCACTCGAGAACGAAATTCAGTTTGTAGCGGTTTTGGACTTATTTACATCTCTTCCATACTTCTGTAAACCTAAAATGAATCAATAGCGTTATGTCCCTATCTAATTTGAGTGACGTAGAAGGGGTTTTTAGGTTTAAAAAGAACGGGGAACACAAATATTCGTTTTTTGTTCCTTGCGAAAAAAAACGTTTTGGTGGACATAAGCCTTTTGAAAAGTTAATCCTCATATATGCTCGTTGGCTCTGACGATAATATTACGTCATGAGTGTCTTAAAAATGGCGGACTTCCAGGCAAAAAATGTGAGCATTTTTAGGGAAATACCGGCATTTCTTTGATCTGTCCATATCTCCTAGGGTCCTAGGTCATCGGTGGAAGCACATATACTGAGTATGTGGCGCCACCTATACGATGGCTGGTGCTACATACACCGAAATAATTAATGTTAACTAAGATCAGTAACGGCCACATAGTGTTCCAAAAATCAAAGGTAAGAGAATGCAAATTATGCGATGCATTTGCTCATGCCAAATTTTAAAATAAAACAAGAATAGTAACTATATAGGGTGTCTTACAGCGTACGCGTCGTGTTGTGTGCAAAATGAATCTCCTATTTGTTTATCTAATAAAACTGAGTTATTTTCATTGGACAGATATTAAAATTTCAATCTCTAAGCTTTATATAGGCTCCTTCTTTCCTTTAGGGAGAAAGTTAGTTCTTCTATTGTTCATCATTTGGTTCCTAGTTAGTTTTGGGGTGTTTTAATTCTTTTTAATTTTTTCCATCCACTTTTTGCCTATCTGATGGTAACGTTTACTGATGATAACGGTTAAGGGCGCAAATCAGTATCATCATGTCTTTAGAATATGTTAGTGAATCTAATATGACAACGACACCATATAAAAGGCGAAATGCGTATTCTTGTTTTTAGGTCAATAGTTTTGTTCCAACCCACCAAGAAACCGTTCCAGAATAGTGCAAAATGAACAGCTCAGTAATAAATTTAAAACTGAAATAAACAATATGTTTGCCCAGAATGGTTTAACACAACGACAAACTTAGTAAGGTTTCCGAATCTCTCTGAGAATCTAAAATAATAATTTCGATTTGAAATTTTTACTAGCGATTTGGCCAGAATGATTTTGAAACGGTTCTGGAATGGTTCCCCGGAGGGTTGGAACAAATTCCCCAAAAATAATATTGCCAATAACATTCTTTTCAACCAATGATTAAAAGCAACTAAATTTTTTCTTCTCCAAGGCAACATAATTTAACGGGATTACTTAGGTATCTATGCAGACTTTATAGCGTGGAGTTTTAGCGCAATCAATCAATTGCAGACAGCTGTTTGTTTAACTGGTTGTATAAGTAGTAGGATCCCCTGCGTGATTAAAGCTCCGGTTTATTTTAGTTTAAGCGAGGCTTCGCCATGTACACGCGGACATCATTTAATATATTTGTGGCTTCGACATTTTTAAAACATTAGCTAGGCTATGAATAGCGTCCGAGCCACGGCAGGCCTGCTGCTGCAACAAAAACATAACTACACGTGAGTAAGTATGATAATCAAAACAAAACCTAACGTGGGTACTAAATGTTAAATAATATAAAATACTTTTTACGTTCGCCCCCAAGTAAAGCCGATCGCAGCCTTCACATCGCCAATTCGCGATTAAGCCTTGCTTAATCCCACATTACCATAAATGAGCAGGTTTACGAGAATTTTTATAAAGAGATTTCATCTTGCTACGACCACGACCATTCTCACTTTCTTGAGTCTGCTATAAGAAAGCGGTTTGCCTGTTGTTTTTGCAGCCAACTTTTTGATTTATATTATGTGATAACAGTGGTTACTCAGGTTTTATAGTATGTATTAGGTATGTAGATATAAGTATTTACCACAAAAAATCGTATATTTAGAGGAAAATCTTCATGATTGTGTGTTCACTACCCAACCGTAACAGTGCTCGGTGACTTCGTCAATACCTGCAATACCGGTTTTTTTTTTTAACTTCAGTTTTAATTATCATATAATATTTGTTTTCGTATCGTGAAAGTAAACTTTTTCCAACTAAACAATAACCTAACCGTAAATTGACTTTCATCCATTAAGTAATGGCTAAAAATACACGCGCGATGGTAACTACCATGCCCAGATACACGCCATCTGTTCTTATATACGCATTTAATTTTCAGGCTTGTTGAGTCAGTGGAGAACGCTTAGGATACGCAGTGCCAAAATGCAGGAATACAGAAGGCTGCAGAAGGAGATTGCCGATCTGAAGCATTTCATTTTTAACTTAGAAGTACCTGATTGCGGCAGCCAGTTTCAAGTAGGCGATAATCCGTCCGAGGATATTAACAATGAGATCGAAGCTTGCAATGTAAGTAGCTGTAGTGTTAACATGTATTCCTTGCAACCTTTAATCTGTACCATGGAGTACGAGACAAAATGTGAGAAACATGATTTCGATCGTCGACAGTAGCGAGGAAATGGCGGATGCGAAAGTTGCCTTGTGACTTGCCAGAGTGCTATAAATATTCTAAGTATTTCGCAGACCCAGAGTTTTCGCACAGTTTTGAGTTCGAATAAACACCTATATAGAAGTAGGATCCTAAAATTTTCCGTTTTTTGGGCATCAGAAATGGACAAAAACTAGGGGGCTAAAAATGCGCGGACGGCATCTGTACGTCGGCAGTGGCAGTGCGGCGTGGTGCAAGATTAGGACTCGGACGTGTCCACAATTTGGAGTCCGGTCACGTGCCGGCGTGCGATGCCAGCGCTCGACACAACTCTGCTTTTACCCCCGCGCCCCCTATTTCAGCCCCCGAATCTACTTTGCTGCTCCGAATGAACGCGAATATACCGCGCCATACGTCTCCCCCGTATATTTTTACTTTTATTCTGTAGTTGTTATTAAACGCCATAATTTCAAGCGTCGCTTTCTGTGCTTTAACGTTCGTTTCTAAAAAAAAAGTAAAGTTGCAACTGTTTTTCTTGCTTGCAAATATTAGTAAAAAAATAGTAAAATTTAATGAACAACTGTGCTAATAAAGCTAATTAATAGTCAACACTGTTTCACGTTAATTGGATTAACAATTATTAATTCTTCATTGAATTGCAACCATCACAATTAATTGTTTTTTAATACAGATATTTAAACAGCAGAAAGTCATGACATGAGGTTGTAAATTACTATCTACTAAAAAGTTACCTCAAAATAAAAATTGTCTATATAGAATTTTGAGTTTAAGTGTTGACAATATTATGACAAATAAGGCACCTTTCCTAATTAAGGCTTCTATTCTCTAAGGCCAATGCCAACTTTGCTTACCGATCTGTATTTTCAAGAGAACTGCATTACCGGCCTGGAAAACCATATTTGATATTGGTTGACATCCCTCTCACGTAATTCGACACCATACGGCCTATTCCTTGCTAACCTTGAAGTCAAAAAAGAGGGGAGCTTGTACTCGCGCTATGCGCGTGTGCTGGGTTGCTGCCAAATCTCGCATTTATACAGTATGTACTGTAATTAGAAGTATGCGTCGAGTAACTCGATAAAGTATCGGCTACATTAGATGGGTATGGTAATGGGTGAGGCCGGTAGATTATGTGCAAAGCAAAAAAAATAAACAAAGACAATTGGTCGAAAGCGCGCTTAATTTTCGGCATGCGCATAAATTGCGAAGTATTGTGTTTGGATCCCCTCTTTTTGCAGTCCAAAGTCAGCAATGTAAAAGTGTAAAAAATGCGTCATAAAGCATTATTTTCGAAAACCCAAACAAGTTGCTGCAACAGAAGAATAATGACATTAAATAATATCAAAGTGAAAAGAAGGTAGTTGAGTGGTCACTTGTTTTCTTGAAGTTTTTTTTTTGTTTTCAGTTTTCAATCGAGTTTTACAAACATTTTCATACAAAATTCGCTGCTATTAAGACAATCAAATTAAGCGACTTTTGGGAATTTTTAAAACGAAATGTCTCGCAATATTCCGAGCAGACCGACGCTGTTAAAAAATAAAAATTGTCCTAAAATATTCGTAAGCATGTTGACGAGAGAAGGTGCATTGATCGTTTGGTCAGTGTATGGCGGGTCCCTAGGGAGTACTCCAGCTTAAGAAGTGGCAGCCGAGAAGACGGTCATCGGGATACGGCAGACTTATATTGCCGCATGTTTATAAATTACTAAGCTTTATGACTGGGGTCTCGATCAACTTAGTCCCTCTGCATGTTTGCCCTTCGCTTATACTGGAAAAAGGGCGAAAACAGGCTGATTTTTTTTCGAGCAAAGGTTATTTACTGCAGTGTTCCTTATTGTTCTTTCAAGGCAAAAAATATGACAATTATCGGGTTGACGATTAATTAAAGGAATCCAAAAATCTATCTGATGTAAAGCGATTATACTATAGTGTGCTGGTTTAATAGTTGATAAAAATTGACCTACAATAAACCAAGCGCTGTCTTAAATCATTTTCTTTTCTTTTATTTCAGAATATTCTGGATCTCATTAAAGCTCAAGCCGCAAAGCTAGCAGCGTTGAATGCAATGGTGCATCGATTTACCCTAGAAAATCAAGATTTCGACGATTTCAGTAGATGCACCTTAAAGGCCGAAGTGTCTGAGCTGTACGAGCTGTTTGACAATGCGAGAACTAGGTAAGTAAATCACTCAATTAAACGGCGTCAAAGACAAAAACTTTAACTAAATTCCGATGTGGAGAGAATAATAGGAAAGCGTTTTATTAAAGACTGAATTTATTTTCATCGCGGCTACATTTGGAATAAACATTACATAAAATTACGTTGTAAAATAGATTTGAGGAGGTTTAAAAGTCTAAACACGTTACTTTTGGGTGCAGCTGCCGTCATACAGTCGGGAGTAATGGAAAGATGGCCTCATAGAATACTAATTGTTAAATTGTTTTATGGCTTTGTGTATACGTCTGTCTACCTCCTTATTTACATAAAACAGACCTTTCGGTTTGGAAATTTCGTTTTAAACACGTGGTTGTGTTCTTCGCTTACAAATAGCTATTTTTAACAACAAAATTTCATTTCCAATTTAAAATATTTTAGTGCCTCAATGCGAAGCTGATCAATTAACAACGAACCGTGAGACCTTTTTGTCATGCCAAAAACGAACCGTATGAATGAAAATAACGGCACACTGGAATCATTTTCCTATGAGGCCGTCAATTAATTTCCCTCACGGATTGGGACGTGTTTAGTAAAGTAAGACGTTCAAAGTACGTTGGCCAGATAGTACGGGCGTGATATGTAGGTACCATGCGTAAACTACCATTAGTATTCAAGATGTAGGGCCCGCCATGGGGCCAGGCTGCGAATAAATATGGTATTGGCGATATTTCCTTTGTTAAAAATAGCTGTCTTTAACACGAAAAGTCCCTAGCCTAAGGATCTAAAAGTCTTTTTTTTTATTTTCAGAACATCGACTAAACTTTGTGAAATAGAAAATCTGCTGCCCGCTTGGAAGATGTTAGAAACTCGCCTGGAACAATTGCAAAAAGACTTAAAGGAAGACGGGAAAACTTTGCATCTCCTCGATACAGTGTTGACAAACGGCCAGTTTACTGACCAGACGGCGACTTGTGTACGAGACGTAGCCAAAGTATTGTCGGAATCAACGTCTTATCAGGTAAAGGGTAGAATTATTGTTAGTGAGATTCGGAAGCCTGAGATCACGTATCATGTTTTGGGAAGGGAAGTGGGTGCTTTCCTCGTATATGCAAGAAAACGAAGTTACACATTACGTGACACGTTAGGACGTATAGGCGCGAAATTTTATTCGGGACACCATGTAGGACAAGGAGGAAGCTAGACGGGTATCTGAAGCTTTTGCCAATCAAGTTTCTATTCTGCTTAGTATGCGCCACGACGCTTTTCATTACCGTGGCTTCGGCGTCGGAACACTTCATCCCGTTTCAGAAAGGCCGCGTTGCCGCTGTGACATGTACAGGGTTGATTGAAAATTATTGCAAAATTCTTTAAAAACACATATTTAACAGGGGTGAGTGTATATATAACAGAAATATTGAAGAGGACGCCATTGTCCTTTGACCTACATATCGAGCAGGATGTCTCAGGGGCTTTAACGGGAGTTCATAAATATTAGTTCTTCACCGGGTCTGGGGCGAAAATAGCTGGTAATAATCTGACTATGCTCCTCGGACTAGCCCCGGGCCACGGTGGAACTGTACGACGCGATATTAAATTTGTATTTTTACGCTGATTCCGGAGAACATTCCGAGGCACGTGACTCGAAACCCAAAGTCCGGTCCCCGATTAACGATGCCGGAAATGGTGGCCGGCATTACGTTGCTCGTATACTGGACCGTCGCGTTTCGCCGGAAGCTGATGACCGTCTTGGATTAGACCATCGTGGCAATTTTACCTTCTCGTTTAGAACCGCAGAATGAATGAAATTATAGGCGAGAAATCGATTGTTTCAGGGCTATCCGCTTCCAGAATTCTTTACGGAAGGTTCGTTTTCTGACAGCGGCATATCTGACGAAGGTTCCGAGCATGAGATCGGCGAGAGACAGGGACGGCTGGCAGCAATCAGGAGACTGGTCAGGCAGCTCGAGGTGGGACTCAGCCCTAACTCGAAGGCCCGGCAAGTAATGAGGGAAAAACTTGCCTCAGCCGAGGACGAACTTAAAGCGCTACAGCAAAGATGCAGGACTTTGATTGTAAGGACAGCGGCGGTCTCCCATCCAGTCTCGGAAAGGTTAAGGTAGGTTTTAATTTGCATACAACACCGACCCGAAAAATGTAATTCGCCGGAACGCGAGAGTAGAGACAGGAAAAGGTATTTCCGCGTCTTAGCACATACAGTCTTATGACGCCCTTAATACGTTAAATAGTCGGGGTGGGCGAGGAGTGATGTTCAGACCGCGGCCGCTCGTCCAGAATACGAATTTCCTGATTTCGCGGGGTTCGATTCTGACGCGTTGCTGGAAACTTATTAAAACTTCGTACATCCCCGTGTCTACATAAATCGCAATGCAACCAAACTTATCAGGAATTAAATTAAAATTCACAACATATTGATACTCACTTCAATAATTGTCTATATCCCATCCACTTATTTTTTGGCGTCTCGTTACCTTTTAAATGTTCGTTTTTTTTACCTATTTCTTTTCGGCACATGTTGAGAAAATACGATAAAAATGTCAGTCAGATTTCCATCGCCTACTTGATGACAATAATAAGTGAATGGTCTATAGTCATTAAACTTCGGTAGAGTGCGGTGAAAATGTTATACAAAGTAGCACTTGTACGAGGTTTGAGTGATTAAATCGAATTTTTACGTCTCGGCTGAGTCGCCTGCTGCATTTTATTACAAACTTTGCAGTTTACGTTGCCAGAGGGAAGGAGGGGGGGTTCGCTGAAATTTACCGAAAAAAAAATAACAGAATGCATATTATACACCTAAACTGGGTCCTCATACATTATAAAAGATACGGATTTTAAAAATGGTAAAAAAGTTTCCCAAAAAAAGAGTACCTACTTAACCAGAAGGAACTTCATATAAAATATTTGAACAAACCATATTCAGACTAAGAAGCGAAAAATAATTATGTATAAAATAGAGACTGGAAGAAATGAATTATCTAGGACAAGTCTACAAACATGGCGGTATAATCAACCTTGACAGCACGATTACTACGGTGACCGACTGCGTAGCCAATAAAACACATTTTGTTAATCTTTATAGACCCACCAGATCAATACCCTGGGAATTTTAGCAGAAATCTAGGTTTGTAAGTTGCCAAGACTTTAATCTGTGGGGTCTGTATTCAATGTTGCTGTCTCTTTTTATTATTTTTTTATCCTTTACTTATGATTCCTCAGCCATTTGTAAGGCACTATAGTAACTTGTTTTTACGTTCTTAACTGTACTTGAGCCGAAGAAAGTTGATTTTCATTCAATTCTTATAAAACCTCTCTGTATCGAGTATCTATCTACATCTACCCTAGGTAAGATAAGGTGGACCTCCCCTCCTAACAGGAATTATATCCACGTGCCTAATACGATTTTCTTAATAGCAAAATTAAAAAAAAAATGTATTAAATAAGATATTTTCTCTCTGGTTACAGTCAAAAAGAAACACCAACGGGGGAGAAATCAGTAAAGCCCGATGGCTACGACGACGACCCAGGTAATGATCCCGAGAAATCTAGATGGTTCAAGAGGCTTTTCAAAGCGTCTTTGGCCTTCCAGTTCGTTATTTTAGCGTTTGTGTGCCTGAGTTGTCTATATGAGCCGCAGTGCTGCGACTACATGAACAACTATCAATGGTCGGTCAGCCCGAAATTGCACTATGAGGGACGACCACCGATATAAACAAAAATATACATGTTTTGTACATATTAACGTACTTAAGCTGTGCAAATGTCTCTATTGCCTTTTATGTATTTTTTTTGCAGTTTGTTAACAGGTCTTTGTGTACAGTTAACGTTAACGGGCCATCCAAATGTAGTTTTGGTGTCATGTTTACAGTGGCATTTTTTGCCATTTACTTGTTTCTCAACATTTCGAAATTTTTTTCCAAAAGTCTCTTAAAGTATTAACAATTTAAAAAAAAAACTAATGGCCACTATATAAAACTATACACCAAAAAATGTAAATATAGTATTTGAAACATCTAGAGACAATACCAGCATAACTTTCGCCAATAATAGTGAGTATTTTTTAAAGTTACTATTTTTCTATACAGAGTGAGATAATACCAGTTAATTAGTTATATATAGTACATAGTTTAACGGAATAGCGAAGAAAAGTTGAAGTTAAATTGATGCCATAGTTCCAGAATAGAAAACAGTTGCGCCCTACTTAAAAAGTGAACTGCCATATTATTGATGTTGGATCTCGACTGATCAGGTCGTTATGATTATTCCAAATTTTTCTCAAAGAGAATTCTTGCATTTTAGCCATCAGTAAAGCAATTCCATTTAATTAGGTGCTTAAGGGTCCTGCTATAATGTGCCTACTATAGTATTTTTTTTAAATAATAAAAAATATATAAATCATTTAGCATATTGCTATATTATGTACATAGAATATTTTTTAGAAAAAAATAACGTATAAAAATATTTGCATTGACTTCAAATATTTTTTTAGAACAATGTACGGTTATTGATAACCATAATGCGAAAGTCCAGTAGTATTTTTTTCAATGGACCAAATGCTTCCATTGGAGCAGATTCAACAGTTTAATTTATTGTTTGTTTTATTTTTGTTTGTTGTTTTATAGAATATTTATTTTGCGTCATGCATGAACCACGATAACAAGTTGACGTCCTGAATAGATTCCAACGTTGTCACGGATTGACCAACACAGACGATTAAAGTTAGCGCTCATGATTTTAAGGCGCTTGGCACCAAACTGACTTAATATTTAGCACTTGTCTTACCTTATGGAATACGATGACCTAGGAGGTGTCCAACACTGACGGTTGATAAAGCTAGTGCAGGCTGCTTAGGCTCCTTCGCACGAAAGCTGCTATAAAAGAAAAGGTGACTTAAAGCAGTTTAACAGAGTTTTCACTCGTTAAACTATGGTTCGTCCATAACAGACGATAATTCAAAGATAGGAATTACGATACCTACATCGCATTCTCGATTCTTTAGCACGTTATCTGTTGTGAACGGACTGTATTTACTTTAATAATAAGTTTTTTTTACGTTATAAGGTATTTGCCAAGCTGCAATAATGGAACTTAAGTTAAGTGCCTACTATTAACCTTATTTATATCGTATAATCAGTCAGTCCGAATGAGTTTTTTGAACTAGGATTTAATTCAAACCTGCATGTTTAAGGTTTAGTGGTAATTGCGCTAAAGTCAATGTTCAGTTGGCTTGTTTTGTTTTAAACCTAATGAGGTAGATTTACATTCTGCATAACATTTTGCGTTTTTTGCTTTTCATCGGAGAAGGCTGACATCATTGTCGATTCTGCAAATATTCGTCATCCTTTTTATCCACGAACCTTGGAAGTGGTAATTTTGGAGTATCTTCAATGATGTAATGCAGGTTAGAAGTGTGTGAGATAATAGTAACTTACGTCGTTAAATAAGCTAGCGGGTTAAAGTAATCAGTTTTTGGAGTATTTTTTGTACGTTGTTTTTTATAACTAGTTGATTTGTCAAAAATTACTTTAACCTGCAGTGTCGTTTTTTTTTAGGATTTATATTTTTACAACGAGTTAGATGTTTAGGTTTAACATCTACTGTTTCCTCTGCATGCGTTTTACATCCCGATTACCTTATGCATTTCCGTAAACCCGAATCACAGATTTCCTGTAGGGCATTAGTTAATCATCCCGGTTCATATCAACTCGATAGCATTTCTATCCTATCATCTTCTACTTACAATTTATGTGGAGTAGACTTGTTTTTTTTTCGCTAATAGCAAGGACAATAGAGAGGAACATGTCATTTTTTGTTATACATCAACGATTTTATAGTTTACTGAACACACAAAAATAAATTAATAAAGGATTTGGTTTTTATACTTTTGTTTTATTCGTATCGCCCCCTAAAGACTGATTTTCATGCATCCCTCAGTTCGATGAAAAACGTCCGACGTGCCCAAATTTGATTAAATACAAACTTGTGATTGGTTGAAAATTTGTCAAAATTATTTTTCGGACATTTTGGATCGGACTAACGGATGCATGAAAATCTGTCCTTAATCATTCCTAGGGCTAAACAATTACCAGGTAAAAAATTTGCTTAGCATATCGAATATTCGTGGAGAGAAAGTGACGTCCAGGAAAAAAATTTGACAGGTGTGTATTACTGAACTAATTAAAAGCCTTCATAGTAAAAAAAAATCAGTGCAACACAATTTCGTTTGTGTAAAATAGTTCAACAATTGAATCGCTGAGTTAAAAAACATCGAGTTGATTTTTGACATTTTTTATTGAAGGATAATCAGTGGTCATTGATGCCCGGAGCTTAGTAACAATGTAGTAAATATAATAATAATGCTTTTAAGATGAGATTTTCAAGGTAAAAAATCCAATTGGGACTTCTGCGCTCAGGTCAAATTCAAAATAATTTTATCAATGACTTTACAGGCACGGCAGTTGAAATAGCTCATCTTTCTCCAACATTGTATTCAGTTCTTAGCATCTGTGATTCATGGAAGGGTGGAAATACAAACAATACTAAGGATTTTACAGTAATAAAATAATTAATTTATATAACGTTTTGTTTCATTTTCTTCCCGATAATACAAAAACAGTAGGAGCAAGTAACAGCTGACCTGTATAAAATAAACCAAGCCCATTCGGCATCGCACCAGGCACCAACTTAACAAAATGGCCGCTTATTCATAAAAATGCAAATTCGTGGAGCCAACAGTATAGTGGTAGGTACGTTGGACTTCCGGTGCCACTGACACTAGATAGTAATAAATCGAAAGGACGATGAACATCATACTAAGAAATGAAGAGCTACCAAGTTGGTGGTGAGGCACGTACGTGCTTAGTATTCAAATCTCAAACCTCCCACTCACTGGATAGTCTTAGGCTGGGCATAATGCGCATGATCGACCAAGTTGATAAATCTGCCACCACCAGCGCGATCGTATTTAAATTTCTTGAAACATGTGTACCTAGTAAATTGTAGTAGAAAGTGACAATGTCTTCAAAAAATATAAATGTTCTCTTTCTTTCTGAAGATAAAGACATTATAACAGCGGAAGACTGGAACGACGACGGAAAACAACAAACAAACCTCTCTTATCTTGATGACGAGCAATACACAAACTATAAAAAATATACCTGCTAGCAGTAACAAGATGGGTACCGTCAGATACAACGAATGGTTTCATTCATAACTGACCGTGCAAGTAATTTTGAAACTCACTGATGTGCTATAAAAGTGCAGTGGCACGACCGGTAAATGAATCACCACCCTGCATCGGAGAGGCGCAGTCTCTAAATATAGGTCACTAGATTAGTGTATGGGGTGGGTAAATTAGATAGACCCTCTTGAATAAACGATTTCCCTTGGGACCGGTTAGAAATACTCTACAAACCTACATGTGTGCTGCTGTACATTTCTTAGCAGCATCTTCTGAGCTCTAAATAATATTTCTGTTTGCACTAAACGTCTTATTAGCTACCTTTAAAGTGAAGACAACGATTAACGACCTTAGTACTAATTACCTCCCGAGAACCGATGCCAAACGAATTCCTTACAAAGCTTATTTTTCCGTCGATCTAGCTTGGAAATGGATGTGCACCTTATAAAGGGAACAGCTTAAAAAAAACAATTGTAAAGTAGCATGCAGTCAGGCGTTAAATTAACTTTGTAAAATATCGCTCTTTCTGTGATATAGGTATCTGATTTCTTTCTCGATAACTTTCAAGTTTAATCTGCGTTCAAGAGTTTCATGTTTAGATACAAAAAATGGGTCTGTTTGTTATAATATAACCGTCGCAGTATTCAAAACTGTTCTCCCACATTAATTTTGCGTGGTCTCCTAATTAAATTAAAGATCATGACTGACGTTACGATTCTAGTAACAAGAACGCTGCTGGGCTCGTTATGGAGATGACACGATAAAAATGTTGTAAAACGCATACAGAAGTCTGAGAAAGAGCAAAACAGTTCTGGCCTAGACGGATATAATTTAGGCGTTCATACAAAACGCGTGGGCTGTTAGTGAATTATCGTTCCATTCATGAAAACCAGCCAACAAGCGTTGAATAGGTAGGTACGACCTGGGTAATTCAACTTTTATATGCTACCGTAAAATTAATTAGTACAAAATATTATTTGCTTACCTGCGGGTTACTGCAGCACTATATCATTTAGTTGGATGAGATGAAATCTAAAAAGAAAGAAATGGGTAAGAATTTAAATTATTCGACATTTTACATAACAAAGATTCTTTACGAAATAACCGTCAAAAGAATTATTTAAAATTAGCATACGACATGAAATATTAAGCCTTATGCAACAACGGGTTTTTTTTGTTTTGGAAGGCCCTATTATCAAAATGTATGTATGTCGTATTCCAGAAACATATTCCAATGACTTGCCCTTGCAGAAATATACATAGTTGGGTTAATAAACCTGCGACATGCCAGCAATGCATTCTAATAGACTTTATGGATTATACCATGGATCTGAATTTTTTTTCTTGAATTTACAATAGATTGCGCCTGCTGCATTAACACGTTACATATTAAACATAAGAGCAATGAATGCTCAAATTTTAATAATTTTCTATTGTTTATCTATAGTATAGAGCTATGTTATAGGTAAAATTATCTCTTTTGAGATCCAGAAATTGTCTTCCCTGGTGGTAAATGATATGGTGAAAAGACGAATTTTCATAACCTACAATGCATAAATTATATTATATTCACACATTATGCTTTGCATAATATATTTAAAAGAAGAATAATGTTTTCTGGATATGCATAGAATAGACGATTGTGCTATGTGGGTTCCTTTGAGTTTCGGATTTGCACTATGATACAAGTTTGTTATAGGAAGGAACAGTTTGTTGTTTATTCGATTTTGTTTGCAAAAACATTTGCCTTCTACAAAACTAAAGATTTTTCTTTGCTAAAATGTTCTTACATTCCTGCAAAATAAAGCTTTAATTAATGATTTCTACCTACAAAAATTTGATAATTTATAAAGTGAAAAATGGCGCTTTCCTGCTAAAACATTCAAACGAAGCCTATATAAATAATTTTAAGAAAACGGATGTCCAGATTGTTTAAATTTAAAATTGTGGCATGGCATATTTATGGAACAACTTTTACACCAGCAGTTTTAAAGTTTGAGTTCTTATACAATTTATTGGGTCTGTAAACATTTTAGTAACACAACTCGTAAAATTATCAAAATATCTTTTTATGTTCAACTGGAGATATGCAAAAAATATCCATAACGTATTAACCTAAAACGGATAAAACGCTGTGGCACTGAGGTGCTTTTGGATCCATTCGGACATTGTAAAAGTTAAAGATTTCTTCGGTCGTGGCTTATGAGATAAATGCACCCTTGAGTTTCTAAAACTTCGGTTTCATGTTTTTTTTTACAGTTTCGATGCTGATTTACGCTCTCGTCAAGCCCAAACTAAACTGACGGCGACACAAATCAGTGTCAAAACTTAAAACCGAAATTTAAAAAAACTCAATTTAAAAAAAACAATTCAAAAAATTTTATTTATTTAGGCATATACCCAGCATATGCACAGCTAATAGTTTTTGGCCATTTGAAGCATATAATACAAGGTCAGTACATGTAGGGAATGCGATAAAATCAAGTACTTCTGCACTCAATAAACGCACCATGTTCATCGAGTGTTCAGAGGATATTCCAATACAACTTACAAGGGAATGTTGAAAACGTATGTAATACAGGGTGTTAAACATTAAAACTTTAATTTCTTTTTACAGTTTTTCCAATGTGCGTGTGTTTCCAAGTGTTTCGAAGATATTAACTTCAAATTTGGACTGCGTCTATAGTAACGTGTTATGTTGGGGTTTTACAGGGCACTGATAGTTTATTTTCTAAGATTTATGCTGCTGGTTCAATTTGGAAAAAAAAATGTCGCTCGAATAAACTTCGTATCTCTAACAGTTTTTCAAATTTTTGCCATATGTCAGGATTATCGAGGCGTCCGAGATTATTGGAGTAACTTAAAACCTTTATTCATTTCTTAAATGAAAGCAACTCGGAATTTATAAAAACTATAAAAATGATCACACACACGAAAAAATTAGTTATCTTTAAAGAAAAAAAAACAGAAAGTGTGTAGCGAGGAAGTAAAGAGGAACAACAAACTTCTGTGCTATTTGACGAATACTTTTTCCTAAATTAAAGTAATCTAATATCATATATGTTTTGCCTCCTTTTACCAAGTTGAAAGGGGAGAATAGCGGCTGTATAGTACATAAACAATATTTCTCGTTTATGAAATTGCCAGCGTTTCGAGTTTTATGTAGGTCTTCCTCAGGGCTCCTTCAATAAGCGAAGTTTGTCACACGTCTTTTGATAGAGTGGAATGTTATGCCAGACGTGACAAACTTCGCTTATTGAAAAAGCCCTGAGGAAGACCTCAATTAAAGTCAAAAGTGTTGTTTAAGTGTCACACCCGTTATCTAATAGTTTTGATTTTTCTGCGAGCATAATATGTAAAAAAAAAACATTGACTGATAGAAGACCTCCCTTGACGCAACTTTAACGCTTTTACTTGCTTAGACAAGAAAATTTTTTTCGCGTCCGGATTACAGGGGCAAAAATTTCAAAATGTCCGATTAAAAGCAGGGTCCGGATTACTGATCTAGCAAGTACCCAATATATCGAAGTTTTATTGTAAATAGCAAGTAGCTCTTGAACAAAACTAGCTTAAAAACCTTTAAACAATATCTTTTAAAAATTAATTAATTTGTGTGGTAAATGTATTCATTTTGTATTTCAAATTTGTAACTGTTACTCTTTTTATATTTTTGCAAATATCTTGAAAAACTGGTAGACATTCAATGTTCTTGCAAGTGGTCAACTTTTGTTCTAATTTCAACAAGAAACAAGATTTATGCTTGGTGGTAAATAAACTAAATAACTTTTAGGGAGGTATGCGCAGTTAATCTTTTCGGGTAAATGCGCAGATTTTGTCAGTTCGGCTTTACTTTCAGGACGTTCTTTCTAAAGAAATTTCAAACTAACGTGTAAAAGACGTTGAAGAATATGTGGAAACATTACTTGGAGATAAAGGGAATATTACGCCTGGGTTTTACGCCTCAATCAAATTTCTTTGTGTTTCTTTTGTTGATAGAGACCGAATTTCGCACTAAGACCAGTAAAATTACTGAGAATACCAATTAAAGAAATTTCATTTGAAGAAAGTGACTCTCAGCTAACTTAGATAATATATGGTTACCTATGTTAGAGCAAGACGTTCCAAATGGTAACTTACACATAAATTAAAAAGTAACATTCACATTATAATTTTCATTCATCCCAATAGAATTGGTTGTATTAGGTACTAAACAATACATTAACCACTTATTTTAAACGTACTTTTCGGAATAACGACATTTCATATTAAATGACATTTAATATCAAACGACAAACCATTTTCAGAAAGCTTGAGCATTACAAAGTGATCTTACATTAAACTAAACAGGTAATATCTTAAATTCACAATTTCTAAAATTTATTCTTGTAGGTTGTTCTGAAGAAGGCAACAGAAAAGTTGCCGAAACGTTAACTAGGTGTTTCGTCCGAGCCCTTTCAGGTTTATACCAATTAACTCTCAGTAATTTTACTGGGAATAATGCAAAACTCTCTAACAACAAAAGAAACACAAAGAAATTGGATTGAGGCGTAATACCCACGTAAGTAGTAAAAAATGAACAAGCCGCCTCAAAGATTTAGGAGTTATCTAAAAGAAGTACATTCACGTATATATGTTCTATGGATTTTCAATGCGGTATACTATACGGAATAAGAAAAAAATTAATTTCTTTAAAAACAAATTAAGAGAGCTTCTAAGGACTAAGACTTTTACTTCTAAGACTTCTATGACGAATTCGAAAAAATATCAATTATATATAATATTAAATAATAACAATTACGGAAGTTTGGTGTAATTGCAAATATTTGTGAATAGGCGAATTTTTATATTGTTTGCATATGCTGGTTTTGGACAAAATAATCTACTATACAATATATTTACAATCCTTGTACCTATATGCATAGCATATTGAAACAATACGCTCATGTATTCTGATATGCATAGGATATGATTGTGCTATGTGGGTAGATAATTGTTAATAATTTGAATATAGAAGAGAAAGCGAAAATACTCTTATATACCGCAGAAAAGCAATAAAACCCTATATAAAAATATCTATGTAAAATAGGGTAATGAATGACACATGACTCGGCGGCTAGTGCAATAACTTATGTTCTAAGTCATATAAAACAAAAACCTCTAGAGCTCGGAACGTACCATTCTAACAACTATTCGATTTAAGGGTTATATGATCAAGAATTAGTGTGCAAAACCAAGTCGAATATAATTATTTAACCATATACCTACTCAATGGGTTTGTTAGTGGTAAGGCAGGAGCATATGCGCGTGCGTGAATTAGTTAGAGGACCTCAGATCGCGCAGAATCGATGCTACACAACATTGCAAATTGGCTATATACGCTGATACAGACAGCTTTTACTATATAGGGATTTTGTTGAGGTGTCTTCATTTTTGCCCAACAGTTGCTGTGATTAATGTAACACCGTTTGTTTTGACACGTTTCCAGCAAAAGTGACAAACTGACAACTCAGCGAGGGCCAAAAATAACCTGGCAAAAGGGCATTATCCAACATTATGTATGGTTATATACATAATCGTGTCTGAATATATACGCATTAAGTTTCTTGGAGCTTCTCGCGGATGGGTGCGCGAGCGCGGTCCTCCCTTGGGCGGCGCTGCTCGGCGGGCGTCCGTCACGTGACCGGGGCACCGCCAAGAAGATCCGCCCCTCGCGGATGGCTCATTGAGCGCGGCCGCCACCGCTGCCCATCAATGGCCGTGACTTCGCGATCGCCGCAACACGAACCGACGTTCATCCAACAACACACGTAGTACACACGAGTGTCCCATGTCCCAGACGTGCCGTACGAGTGAGTGAAGGTGTGATATGGTCATGTACTGGCGCTAGTGCTCGTGCGAGTTGCATATGCACTCGGGTGCCTCTGTGACTGTGAGTTCACGCCGATTCGAGCTGGATCCGGGAGGTTTTGGTGCGTCGCCCTGGGCGGCTGTCCTAGGGCACCATGCCGCCGCTTCCATTATGCAAACGGGGGAACCCCACGGGTACGCTACCGCCCATCATCCTGGAGGCCCCATGGACCTGCACATGCCTCAAGGCTTTCCCTACTATCGGTGAGTGATTTATTATTACTAAAATTTCCAAAACATTTTTAATGCCATTATCAGAAAAATAATAGCAAAATTAAAAAAAAATGCATACAAAACATTGCAGCAGGTATCAGGAGGGTGTGTTTTTGACTGAAATAATTGTATGTGCTGAAACTTAGTCACCCCATTACAATGTGAGCCGGAGTAAAGGGGGTCTTAAAACCGGTTTAGGGGACTTGACCACTTGTTGATCCCATTCTTTACAGAACGTGCTTAATCTTGAACCCATCACGTGATATTATGTTCTTTGGCATGTGACTGGGGATGATACTGGCAGTCAAAACGCTTAGCAATAATCAATACGGATATAAATAAGCGTAATTGATTAAAGAGGTTTTTGCCTTCATCCGATCAACTGTGAAAAAAATGGTTGTGAACTGAAGTTTCAGGTACCAGTACCAACTCTAAAAAAAATAGAGCAGCACCGCATTGTGCCGGCTAACAGAAAGCTCTTCACTAGAAATGCCCATTTTACCACTGGATACGATTTTTTTGCCCGTTTTCTTACAAATACTTTTTCTAACTCTTGGGGGTAAATAAACTGGTTTGCTGCTCTAAGTGCGTGTTGTTGTCTCCAAGAGTTCAATTCGCAATAAGAAAAGAAACTCGTAAAATTTTCGGTATCTCTCGTATTAACTTTATGAGTTGGAAAATTGTTTAGGGTATGTTAAATAGATTATCTATAGTAGAGGAGTGCTACTACTACTATAGTAGATGATGATACATTTTTCTTCTTGGCAATAATTTATTAATAGTTTTAGTTATATTCTAATATTTCTTCCTTTTTTTGTCGTTCCTTTTCATTATATACAGCCAAAATGCTTGAAAAAAACCATCAAAGGACTGACTAAAGTTACATTCAAGAACTTTAATTAAAGATAGTTTTTGCAGACATGTAATCTCAAAAAACTCAACAAAAGGAAAAGTGGCATACCAGAGCAACTTTTCTCAAATATGCATTACTCGTATATGGTAAATCTCCTTTTGATAGAACCTTATTAGCGCAAGATATTGCTTCTAATAAGGAATTCCATGTTTTTGTTAATCAGCTCGATAGGATAATAATGTTACAAAAATTGGAGGACTGTTTTGGTTGTCACAGCAGTTTTGACCTTCTTCTCCTTCGGAGGTTGCTGATCATCATGACTATTCTAACTTTAGAGGCAGCTGTCCGAAATAGTTCGACAGATGAGCAATCTCGTAGCCAGGAAATTCTACGTCGACCGACGCTTCTGCGTCCCACGATCTTCCCCTGCACGATGAGCTGCACAATTTCATATTTTGAATTACGCATAACATACCCAAAAAACTCTAGTTTTCTTCTCTTAATTGTGAAAAGAATTTCCATTTCCTTATCAGAAACATGTTCGTTCGTAGTGCGGTCCATCCAGGAGATCTTTAACATTCGGCAGTACACCCACCACTCAAACGATTCCAGTCTCTTCGACGTTTCCTTGTTCAGTGTCCATCCTTCAAGACCATATAGCAATACTGGAAATACGTAACACCGCAACATTCTCACTCTCAAAGTCAAAGATAGATCTCGGGCTGTCAGCAGTTATCTCAGTTTCATAAATGTTGTCCTAGCTTGTTCAATTGTTGACAAGATTTCTTGTTTGTGTGCAACATTTTCATTTATCATAATTCCTAGGTATTTGAAGTGATGGACATGCTTAACCGTCTTTACTGCGTATAGTTAGCTAACCACTGATGATCCTTTTGGATATTATTAGCATTTTTGTTTTATTGATATTAATACTTAGCCCATAATCTTTGCTAACTAATGTTACTTTGTCTACTAGTCTCTGCAGATCTTTGAGGCAGTCGGCGTACCTAATGTTGTTGACAGTTCTACCATTAATTGCTATACCCGCCAGCTCCTCTTCCAATGCCTCCCGAAAAACATACTCCGAGTAAATATTAAATAGCATCGAAGACCCCCCCCCCCCCCCGTCTGACTCCCTTCCGAATTCTAATTTGTTCTATCAAAGCATGGTCATATTTCACTCTAGAAGTTTGTCACCAGTAGAGATTTGATGTTATTCGGACATCGTGGTAGTGAATGTTAAGACCTTGGAGCATATCCAGAAGCTTTTCATGCTTGGCATTGTCGAACGCCTTACTATACTCTATGAAGCATATGTAAAGGTCTTGGTTTACATCTAGGCATCTCCGAGACAAGACATTCAAAGCAAAGGTGGCCTCTCACGTGCCCATTCCGTTGCGGAATCCAAATTGTGTAATTTAGATTACGCAACGCAAATTTTTATAAAGATCTTCACCACTTATTAATCTGTGATCATCACACTTTGACGCTCTAGATTTTTTCGGTATAGGCTTATTCTTCTTTTAATCCTTTGAAACGTACTTTGCAGCGGCGATATTGTGCTAAACGAAATCGCTGGGGCTTATCTCATTTTAATTTTAATTGATGATAATTTTAACACCGCAGACTGATTTCTTGCAGTCAGGCGAGTTTCACTGAGCTTGTTCTCAATGAACGAAGTTTTTTTTTTGTAAAGACATACCCACATATTACAAGCATGCGACGCTTTCCTCTGCAGGCCTCGTTACGTTATTTATAAAAATATTATTACATATGCGATTGATTAATTGGTAATAAATAAGGAATTTTAATAGGCCGACATCTGTTTATACAACGTTTTTTTCTCGGCCATCTGGAAAAACTTCATAAATAACTATTAAAAGAAAATCCCCGAGACTATTATAAAAATCCAAAGAACAGGGGGAGAAGAAAAATCAAATTCATAATAGTACAAGCTGTTACGACGAACACAAATTAATGCAGCAGCGCTACTTTTGACTCGATGAGTTCAACAAAGTGGCGCGTGTAACGTGGCAGGGGGAGGAATCCACTGTTTTAAAGTATAATCAACTCGCTGTGAAAAAAATCATACTTGCAAATTTTTGATCGGGCCCTTCGCAGCCCGTAAAGACATTAGCCTCTTACATTTACACCCCTTGAACTTAAAAACTCGACCCTCGCCTATAAAAATTCGTCGCACGGAATTATTTTTAGAGGAAATTAGAGGGTACGCAAGCCTTTCATATTTTTGACTTATCCTATCTTTTTTTTTTGCTTATTTCCAAAAAATGATTGATGTTCAAGCAAAGGATAGTAAGCAAATCACTGACAAAAATGCGAAAGTCTTTTACAAGAAAAAATTTTAAATTTTACAAAAAATTTTGTGTAACAATACATAAATATGTGGATTTAATACATAAAGTTAAAACAATTTTGTTGAAAAGCATTTACCTCAACATTTTGTGAAAAATCAAAGGCTTTGGAGACACCGTCCAAACATGAGGTACAAATTTTCCTTCAATCTCCATATATTCCAAAGCAGCATGCATATTGGAGCTACTTCAGAGGAACATTTTGAAGTTCTTATGTAGCTATTGTAACGAGGTTACTAAAATTTATCTTTAAGAGGAGAGAGAGGAATGGTTTTTAATAAGGAAATGTAAATAGTTCAGTTTACATGTAACCTATTTGGTGTCAAATTTAGATTAGAAGGTTAACAGTTTTTGGTTATTTAGTATTTCAATGTTGTCAGTTTTAAATTTCAGTCATTTGTCAAATGCTAAATCTGTCTAGTTGGATTAAAATAGTTCGGCAACCTTACCCGATAACACAGGACCAGTTTTTAGAATTGAAGCAGTAGGCTTGTTAGGATTGTTGAACGGATTGGAAAGACGGGAGCATGATAGCCGGGGGGGGGGGGGGAGCATTCCATTGCTAGCAATGCATTCAAAAATGAAAACCGTGTGACCGATATTCAAACATACATCACAGGGTCTGGCATTAGTATGACTCAAACAGTCACTATACGGGTATCTGGCAGTAGTAGGACCTCACACACATTCAGTATACCGGTGCCTGGCAGTAGTAGGGCTCCTCAACCATACACCAGGGTCTGGCAATAGTAGGGCCCCACACACACAATCGTTACACGGGTGTCTGGCATTAGTAGGACTCTTCAAATATACACTATACGGGTGTCTGGCAGTACTAGGGTCCCACACACAATCATTACACGGGTGCCTGGCATTAGTAGGGCTCCTCAAACTACCAAAAGTAACGATGCATTTACAGGGTTATTTGAGTATTAAAAATTAGTAGTTTAGTCATTTGATAGTAGGGCCCCACTCCGTACCGTTAACATCCATACCCTCCTCCGATTTCCTCGCCCATACCCTTCTCTTTCCGATTTATACTTTCTGTAGATTTATTATAAAGTTCAAGAGTTTACGGGTATAGGACTGAATAAAACCAGCTCTCGTTAAAAAATTGCCGACGTTTCGATTGTATATTACAATCTTCTTCAGGGCTACAAATATAAAAAAGAAATTGCACAGCAGGCCTACAGAATAAATGTAAAATATTTTTAATGCTAGAAGTAATTGGGTGCCAGCTAAGGCAGGGTTTATCCAACTTCTTTATTCCTAATTGCTAATTCTTTATTCTTAATTGTTAATTTCTAATACGTATTTTTAATTCTTATTTCATAATGTGGTTTACACAATTTCCTAATTCTTAAAAAATTAAGGATTTGCAACTGACACTATTGACAGTTAACATTCCTCTGGTTCTTGTATATCCACGATTTTTTTTTTTGTAAAAATATATTTTATGGTCCTAAAACAATCAATTATTAATTGGGATTTAAAATAATTACCCAAATTTGAGGTTATGTCATACCCTAGGCCATCTATTGGGGATGCGCACGAAACATTTTTCTTAATTCTTAATGCTTAATTGCTAAAAGTAAAAATATCTGAACTTTTAAGGTTAAGCATTAGGCACAAAAATTAAGAATTAAGAATTAGGAACTTGTGTAAACAGTGCCATTAAATAACATGGTTTTAACTCCTTAAGAATTAGCAAATAACAATTAGAAATAAGGAATTAAGAATAAAGAAGTTGGGTAAACCCTGCCTAAGAATGCATATGGTGTAGCTTTGTGTCTATGTTATTTTTGTCTTGTTTTAAATATGTTGAGCATGCGGTTGTAGTAGGTACCCAGACCCGATGTGTCAGTTCTAAAATTGATTGTTTCATTCAAGGTTATATGGATCATTTACAAGGATTAGTACTTTATTGAAATCGAAATCATGGTTGGTAGAGAAATGATGAACAGCTAGCGCGATCTTTTCATTTCGGTGTTTGTTGGACTCTTTGCAGTCATATTTATGTTGGGATAGTCTGGACTTTAAATACTGCCTAGTTTGGCCCACATAACACGCATTGTAATTTCCACATGGAATCTTATAGACAAGGTTAGAATTAAGTTCTATTGGTGTTTTATCCTTGAGTTTGGTGAATACGGTACCCACTATTTTAGTATTGTTGAAAGCTAATTGGCAGAGTGGATTGATTTTGGAGATCTGTTTTTGAATTTTTTCTGATAATCCCTGAATATAGGGGAATTTGAAATATAGTCGTTTAACTTCTTTTTGTTTGGTTGTACAAATGTACTTGAGACATTCTCCCATTATTCCAAATGTAACTACAATAAAATGTTTCTATGTATAAAAAAAACATAACATAGCTAAGTTCTCCAAACTCTTGGAAGGACTATCACTCCTCACTTTAAAATGTCAAAATGACTTTTTATATAATTATACCAACACAGATTTGCCTTGTGAAGTGGAAAGGATTTTGTCAATAGGCCCCAAGTTTGCGCTTCCTGTGTCCGAAACAGAAATTCCCGTCCCTTCCATCATCAAAGATCTGGAAGTTTGCATCAGCGGTCTAATCCCAGTAAGCACAGATCAAACAGATGCACGTGCTACGTGCGTCAATATCATCACCTGTCATCTAAACTCCGCAAAAAATTCGTCCTCTTCTAAACGACATCGTACACTAAAAGATTTCGGGCTATGTGTGTCTTTTCTTAAATCGCACCCAGAGTTCATGATTTCTAGATCTGATAAGGGCAATTCTACGGTCATAATGCTTAGGGAAGAATATACCATGGCTATGAATGAATTACTAAATGATAGTGCTACCTATCGTATCATTAATTCTGACCCCACATCTAAATATATATAAAATCAAGCCAACAAAATTGTCGACGAACTCTTCCAACAAGCACATATCGACGAGAACACTAAAAAAAAACTAAAAAAAAATACAATGCAAATTTTCCTAAACTATACGGTCTCAGAAAAACACATAAAGACAATTTATCTTTCAGACCCATCGTCAGCTGTATAAATTCCAACGTACAAACTATCGACATATATTCACAACACACTTAACTTAATAACAACAACCTTTAAATATAATGTAAAAAATTAATTCGAATTTGCAGAATTTGCCGGTTCGATGCAGCTAGATAGGGATTTTTTGTTGGTTTCACTGGACGTCGTATCACTTTTTACGAATATACCGAAAGAACTGGTAGTGTCCATAATTAAAAAGAGGTGGCGATTCTTTTCAGCATATACGACCATTCCACTCGATGTGTTCGTTCGAATTGTTGAATTTTTGTTCCACAGTAGCTATTTTCGGTTTGACGCAGAGTGGTACCAGCAACTTGATGGCTCCGCTATGGGCAACCCAGCTAGCCCCATTTTAGCAAATTTAGTCTTGAATGACTTAATCGAAGAGGTTACAAATAAACTCCCGTTCCCATTAGCATTTATTAAATTATATGTTGATGATACCATCTTGGCTTGCCCTAAACGCTCGATAGACCAATTATTGGCACATTTTAACTCGTTCCATCCTAAGCTTAAATTTACAATGGAAGTGGAGAAAAATAACACAATATCTTTTCTTGACCTGTTGATTGTTCGTAGCATTGACGGGTCTCTTAAAACTAATTGGTACATGAAACCTTCAGCTTCTGGCAGAGTGGTTAACTACCTGTCGTCACATCCTACATCTCAAAAAATTTCGATAATCAAAAACCTTTTTTACAGATCGTTTACATTGAGTAGCGTCGAGTTTCATAAAGACAACGAAAACAAAGTAAAGTCAATCCTTTTAAATAATAACTACCCTCTCACTCTTATCAATAGAATTATAAATGAATATAAACACACACTAAAACAACAACAAACCAAACAAAAAGAAGCTAAACGGATATATTTCAAATTCCCCTATATTCAGGGATTATCAGAAAAAATTCAAAAACAGATCTCCAAAATCAACCCACTCTGCCAATTAGCTTTCTACAATACTAAAATAGTGGGTACCATATTCACCAAACTCAAGGATAAAACACCAATAGAACTTAATTCTAACCTTGTCTATAAGATTCTATGTGGAAATTGCAATGCGTGTTATGTGGGCCAAACTAGGCAGTATTTAAAGTCCAGACTATCCCAACATAGATATGACTGCAAAGAGTCCAACAAACACCGAAATGAAAAGACCGCGCTAGCTGTTCATCTTTTCTCTACCAACCATGATTTCGATTTCAATAAAGTACTAATTCTTGAGTTGGAATTTTTATAAAAGGAACATCAGTGAAATGATCCATATAACCTTGAATGAAACAATACATTTCAGAACTGACACATCGGGACTGGGTACCTACTACAACCACATGCTCAACATATTTAAAACAAGACAAAAATAACATAGACACAAAGCTACACCATATGCATTCTTAGCTGGCACCCAATTACTTCTAGCATTAAAAAGATAAAAAAAAACATGTATTTATATTCCTAAAATCTACATCGACTAAAAAAATGTAAAATGCTCAGGCCGACCGACATTTCTGGTCAAGCATTCTTTCCAGAAAGACGCCGCTTACAATTATTTCGAGACGGCAGTGCCTATTTTGGTCCATTCCAATTCCTCCATTATGTGTACTGGTGCACTAACCTCTATTGACTTAACTATGTTCTCAACATAAAAAAAAGGTTAGTAAAATCATATACGAGTGATCGTCTATTGTTACGTTATGTTAATAATTGTTTAATGTTTATATGTTTATACTTATATTTATTAAGAACAAATTTTACATTTATTCTGTAGGTCTGCTGTGCAATTTCTTTTTTATATTTGTAGCCCTGAAGAAGATTGTAATATACAATCGAAACGTCGGCAATTTTTTAACGAGAGCTGGTTTTATTCAGTCCTATACCCGTAAAAAAAAAAAAAAAAAAAAAAAAAAAAACTACAATAGAAGAGAATAAAAGTCTGAAAGTTCTGGCAAGGAAAAATCTAGCGAGAAAAAATAATATATATAAAATCAAAAACACAGAGGGCAGAATAGTGACAAACAAGGGGGAAATAACGCAGACCATTGAAGCTTTCTACAAACGACTATATTCAACACCAAATAGAGAAATAAAATCCAATATTCCAATAATTTTAAACCAAGGCTCAGAAGACCTCGAAGAGATAAATGACGATGAAATTATATCAGCTTTAAAAAGTATGAAAAGCAACAAAGCACCTGGTGAAGACGAGATGGTAATAGAAAGCATTAAAATGGGCGGACAAGACACCATCGATGCCCTTAAAACCCTATTTAATAAATGCCTCTCCGGAGGAACAATACCATCGCAATGGGAAAGTGCGCAAATCATCATCATACACAAGAAAGGAGATAACACGAACCTTGAAAACTACCGGCCAATAAGTCTTCTAAGTCACATCTATAAGCTCTACACAAAGATTATAACAACACGTCTAACAAACAAACTAGAGTTCTTTCTTTCAAGAGAGCAAGCGGGTTTTAGAACAAAATACGGTACCAACGATCACTTGCTCACAATGAAACTAATAATTGAGAAGTGTATAGAGTACAACAAACCGCTTATGCTGATTTTTATAGACTTCAAAAAGGCCTTTGATACAGTGGACCACCAGAAACTGCTAGAAGCACTTGCAGAATGCCGAATTGACTACCGTTACTCCTCAGCTATTAAATACATATATACTACATCCACAGCATACGTGAAGATAAACAACAATCAACATACCAACAAGTTCAAAATTGAAAGGGGCCTGAGACAGGGTGACGCGCTTTCTCCTAAATTATTCGTTACTCTGCTGCAAAGTGTGCTAAACAAAATAAGATGGAACAACATGGGAATTAACATCGATGGAGAAAATCTAAGCCATCTTTGCTTCGCCGACGACATCGTCCTAATAACAGACGACACGGCTAAGGCACAAACAATGTTACAAGACTTACAAACAGCCGCAGAAAAGGTAGGCCTTGAAATAAATCTGTCAAAGACACAATATATGACAAACCTTGTTCTAAACAATTCTCTAAAAATTAACAACATAAATATAGAACAGACATATTCATACAAATACCTAGGATGAAATCAGTATCGAACGGGACAATCAAACACGCGAAATCCAGCGTAGAATAGGTCTGACTTGGGCAGCATTTGGAAAACTAAAATCAGTGTTTCGGTCCAATCTCCCAATATGCTTGAAGAGAAAGGTGTTCAACCAGTGCGTCCTTCCCGTGCTGACATATGGTGCAGAAACACTAACACTTACAAGAAAAAACATTACGAAAATACAAGTGATGTAACGCAGGATGGAGAGATCGATGCTGGGAATCACCCTTCGAGACAGAGTCCCAAATACAACTATAAGACTTAGAACGAAGACACGAGATGCTGTCGAGACTATCTTACATTTAAAGTGGAACTGGGCGGGGCATGTTGCCAGAATGACGGACAATCGATGGACAAGGAAGATAGCAGAATGGCGTCCAAGACAAGACGCATATCGTAACAGAGGACGACCGCCTACCCGCTGGAGCGATGATATAAGAAGAACAGCCGGAAACTGGATACTGGCTGCACAGGAACGGCGGAAATGGAAGCATTTGAGAGAGGCTTTTGTTCAGCAGTGGACAGAATAAGCTACAGAAGAAGAAGATACCCGTAAACCTGTTCCTATTCATTGGCAACAAGGACGTTAACCACACATAAAGTTCAAGAGTTTCTTATCTGTCTTGTTGGAAATATTGTGATAATAAACTATCGATCTTGACTGAATCTTTGACTCTATTGGTGGAGTGAATGCGTGATGTGTGACTTTCACCTCTAAGAATAAAACAAGGTATCCTGGGATTCATTCTCCACTGTTTAAAGGCTTACCCGTTAGGCATTTCTTCTGTGGCCCCTCTACCACACAAAACCCATAGAGGGTGGCACCTGAGACAATTCTTTTTACGTCACTAAAATAATTCAAATCCTCATAGTATTCCTTCATAGAAAGAACCCCTCATTACAGTATATAAGTGAGATTTTTTTTCTAGGTCCAATTGTACAAGTTACACTTAAAGTCGGGTTCAGATGAATTCGACTGGTAATAGAACCCACCCATAAGAATCGAATTCTTGTCAAATTAATTTCATTTGTGACACTGATTCTTTCCTTATGATGGACGAAGTTAAGTACCACTCGAGTTTAGCTGAACCTGACTTTGAGTGTGACACAGTTGGATAGTTGGAAGTGAGTGAGATATTATATTTCTATGTTTATTTAGTTGGAATTTATTTAGTTGACTAAGTTTATAGCTGCTTATAGGTACATTCATTAGAAAAAGTCATCCAGTTGCCCATGATTTTTTGATAGAAAAGAAAAGAGGTATAAGTCAAGTACGTCGTAACTTGACCCGCCATCTTCTATTTATCACTGTCACTTATTGATACTTGTTACTTCCTTTTTAGCTCTCATTTTGGGTATGCAGATACTCGGTTGACAGCTTTAGAGCGCTCTGAGCGTATTCCCCTCCTTTGCTTTCTCGATAAGAATGTAAGGATGAGAATACTCTTAGAGCAGTCTAGGGGGGTCACCCGAAAACGCTGTCAAATTTCTGATGATGTCAATGATTAGGTGTCAATAAGCTCAAAAACGAAACTTTGGCACTAAACTCGCTTTTGCGTTTGATGATCCAGTTAAGACCAAAAGGTAGTCACAAATCTTCCTAAATTCATTACCTGAGTGGTAAAAAAACTAAACGTAGGAAAAACCCCTGTACAAAAAAAATCCTTTCGAAAATTCAACGAATACATAAGCTTGATTGCATCGGAATGCTGGTCAGGTACATGCCATAAAGCAACATGGGGAAAAATTTGCGCGCAACGCATCAGACCCCTCGTAGACACGCAACATTCGCGGTCTTTTATGCGTAATAAGGATGTTTAAAGTTGGCCATAACGGCGCTATTTGATGGTAAGCGTCGAATATTAGGTGGCAGTGAAAAGACAAACAGATGTGCCAGATTGCCGCGATTTCATTGTAAAATTTTACACGCTCAAATTCTCATATGTGTGCGAAGAGGGGGAGCATTGACAAGATGTATCGCCCTCCGGTGACAGTTGGATGTTTATGGGTGTTTAAGGATCGTAAATATCGTTGCCCCTTTTATTCTAAATTTGAGTGTAAAATTTGTTTTCCAAACTAGTCTCCGGCGAATTAATATTTTATGACGCTTACCCAACAGGCGACAGTGCGTGGAAAAAATTTCCCAACAGGGCTTTGCATTCAAAGCTCGCCCGAAAACCTATTTTCCCGTTGCGGTAAGAAAAAACACCGAAAAGTATGATTTATGCATAACAAGCCCCTTTGACAGAGGCGCCGTCTTTAGAGGCATTATAAAGTACTGTTCATGAGCTGAATCGCGAACACTTTGATTTTTCCTTCTCGAATATAGATAGATATACGAAGCTAAAAAGGCTCTACGATGGGGTGACAAAGCTAATCAAAATGCATAGATTATGTCTTAGAAGGCATATAATCTTCTAAGGACTCTCAAGCTAAGTAAAAATTATACAATGAAAACGAAGGAAACTTGAGATGTCTTGAGAAGTATCAAAGATAATCCCTAAACGGCACTTGTCGCAATGAAAACAGCACTTGTTTAGGCAGACAAGTAATATCGGGGTGAAAATCTTTGCCCTAACTCAACCAAAATAACTTCTAAACTTCATTTAAGAAATCTGTTTGTACAGTTAAGAGGGGAGAAATGAAACGCAAACATTAAGGAGGCGCTAATCAGGATTTGCTTTATTGCATAATGGGATCAGTTTCCGTGATATTAGATTAATCTAGGAGTGTTTCATTAACCCTCGGAGGTACGTTTTAATTATTATAGTCTTCACGACCTTGAGTCATGACGAGACAGGTTACCGGTCTTTAAGAAGAAAACACAGGAGCTGATGACGGTCATGCTTGGCTAACGCCTTGCCTATACCCAAACTGGAAAAAAATCGACCTATAAAGTGGCTTGAAATTAAGGAGATTGAGTTTTTGTGTGAGATTTGATTAAGAAAACGTTGCTGCTGTCTAAATGGAATTTAAAATTTTCATTGTAACAAGGCGTAATATGTACCTCTATAATGAATGTATAGTGAGAAAAAATTTCTTGTTATTTTTATTTTGTGAAATATATTTTGTGAAATAAGTTTCTTGTATCGGTGGTTCTCTTTTGTATTTTTATTTATTTTACATGGAATCGTTTTAGTATTACAATAATTTCTTCTCAGGTGTGATTATCACTTTTAGTATTGTCTTCCTCTAGTTTCAAAAAGATTTTGCAGTTTGGATTCACTGAAGTCAAATGGGTTCAGGCAGTTTAATGAATGATTTTAGGACAGTTTAAAAATCAACATTTTAACATAAATCGTAGTGTGATACCCAAGTTTATTTTAGTAGTTGAAGCCTTAGTAAAAAAAAAATCAGTATTATCCGGGATTAAATTGCTGCAGTTTTTAAAATCGGATATGATTTTGTGCACCACATGATGAACGATATTGTTACGCCCGACCCTCGGTCCACAGAGATTCGGGCCGAAGCGGCAACGCCGAGCGCCGACCGCGACCCCGGGAACCCATCTAGACTAAACGAGAACCGGGAACAGTCGCCTCCGTTCCCAAAGTACGAGAGTGTGTTCAGGGCGGGCATACAGGGTGATTCACGTTATTCGACACGGAAGATTATGGCTAAACTTTTAGATTTAAAAAAAGTTTTGTATATGGAATGGACGAGGGTCTATTGGAAGTATATTTTAAAATAATTGTCATTGTATACAGGTGGTCGCAAAAGTATAAAATTGATTAAAGTTGTATTTTTTTAAATGAGACACCTAGTATATTAATGTATTTTCGGTACCTACGGACAAAAGTAAAGGTAGTTTTATTAAGGTTTATGGCATCTAAACCGTACCGTTCTTCAGATATTCGTGATTTTGTGAAAATGCAGCATCAAATTAAATGTTTAAAATCTCAGCACTTGGTTTCTTTTCAACCACCAAAATTGGCTGGTGGGCTAATAGTACATTGGATTTTTTGCGGCGTGTATTAGATATTAACTACTGTGCACCGAATGTCAATAAATGACACCAAATTATTGCAAACTTCAAACAGTATTAACTCGTTTCATTTAAATTAGACACCCTGTATTTTATAGTATCATTAGATGCAGAATTTAGTTTCCTATTAAAAACTATTAAACGTTCCTATAACTTGGTTGTTGCATTTTCTTGGAAAATTAATTTTTTCTGAATTTGCGCTGACATAAACGAATGTAGTACTCTAATTTACCTGTTCAGGTGTTACCTGATTTTGACAAAGCAAAATTTATTGTCATTTCTAGTTGTCACATATTAATTTAAAGTTAAATATTTTTTTACTGTTATAATTGGTGGTTAACAGGGAGTTTCTTATTTAATCAAAATGCTGGTTTACACAACAGAAGAACGAGTCGATATGATCTTCATTCTAGGAGAATGCTTGCAAAATTGTCTTTTAGCATCAAGGGTTTATGCTGAAAGGTTTCCTAACCGAACTCGACCGTATAGAGCCGTTTTTGAAAGACTGTTGGTTCAATTTAGGCAAAGTGGTAGTGTTCAGTATGAAACGACTGCCAAAACGAGACCAGTTACAGAAAACCAAGAAACTGAATTAGCCGTTATTGGCTCTGCAGTTGAAAATCCCCATGTCGGACAACGAGAAATTGCACAAAACTTAAATATTAGCCAAGCAAGCGTATCAAGGATTCTTCAAAAACATAAATATCACGATTATAAGATACAACTACATCAAGAACTCTCCGATGACTATCTTTGGCCAACGAGTGGACTTTTGTGTGTGGGTGTTAGAAAAAGTTGGAGAACAAGAAGATTTTTTTGAATCAGTTCTATTTACTGATGAGTGTACTTATCATAACGATGGTTCTTTTAACCGACACAATTTTCATTATTATCCTGATTTTAACCCCCATGAATTTAGAGTTATTAATAACCAACATAGGTGTAAATGTATGGGGGGGGCATAATGGGACAGTATGTGATTGGACCTTATTTTTTTGACGAACATTTAAACGGAATGTAGTTTCTAAATTTTTTGAAAAATCAGCTTTCAGTAAAATTGAAGTTCCTCTAGATATAATAACAACCATGTGGCTGCAAATGGATGGGGCACCTGCTCATTATCATCGTGAAGTCCGGGAGTTCTTAAATGTTCGTTTCCAAAATCGTTGGATTGGAAGGAATGGAGCACAACATTGGCCACCAAGGTCCCCTGACATAATGCCTCCCGATTTCTTTTTATGGGGATATGTGAAAGGAATCGTGTATAATACGCCACCAACCACAAAAGAAAATATGAAGGAACGAATCAGAGAAGCCTTCAGAAGCATAACTCCCTATATGTTGCGCAATGTGAGTGAAGGATTTAAAAACAGAAGACGTTTGGGTTTAGAATCAGACGGTCGTCATTTTGAACAAATTTTATAACAGTTTGTTTTTGTTTGTTTTACTCTTATGTTGACTTGTTATTAATTGTATTTCAAATTGCCACTATTATTGCACTTAATTTTTTTGTAATAGAGATGCCAAATTTTATAAGAACTCTTGTAATATAATGTTTGATTGTTTTATTTGATATTTTATGCTAAATAAAGACACTTTAACATTCAGATGACTGCTAAATAATCTTCATGATCATAATTTTGTAACTTATAAATTAATATCTGACAAATACGGGGTTTTCATTAGAAAACTTTGTCTAGTTGGCTGTGAAATGTCAAAAGAAAAGCATGGAGAAACAAAAGTCCATTTACTTTCATTATGCCATCCTTTTCTGTCAAAATTTTATAGCCTCCTAAATGAAGTTTTCTAGTGAACACCCAGTACTAATGATAATAAATTTTGCTTTCTCAAAATCAGGTATTGTAACAGGTAAATTAGATTACTTAATTCGTTTATGTCTGCTCAAATTCAGAAAAAAAATCAATTTTCCAAGAAAACGCAAAGACCAAGCTATAGGAATGTTTAATAGTCTTGATAGGAAACTAAATTCTGCATCTAATGATACTATAAAATACAGGGTGTCTAATTTAAATTAAACGAGTTATTACTGTTTGAAGTTTGCAATAATTTGGTGTTCATTTATTGACATTTGGTGCACAGTAGTTAATATTTAATAAACACCGCAAAAAATCCAATGTACTATTAGCCCACCAGCCAATTTTGGTGGTTGAAAAGAAACCAAGTGCTGAGATTTTAAACATTTTATTTGATGCTGCATTTTTACAAAATCACGAATATCTGAAGAACGGTACGGTTTAGATGCCATAAACCTTAATAAAACTACATTTACTTTTGTCCCTAGGTATCGAAAATACATTAATATACTAGGTGTCTCATTTAAAAAAATACAACTTTAATCACTTTTATACTTTTGGGACTACCTGTATACAATGACAATAATTTTAAAATGTACTTCCAATAGACCCCCATCCATTCCATATACAAAACTTTTTTAAAATCTAAAAGTTTAGCCATAGTCTTCCGTGTCGAGTAACGTGAATCACCCTGTATAATCCAGCGAGCCTCGCGTAGTAAATAAGCGAAATAAGCGGACAAGAGAACAGTGCGAATTCTTAGTAGAGAGTAATTGTGTTTTAATCGTGCAGTAATAGTTAAAAGTAAATAAAAGTGTGTAGTTAATTGACGATAAATTATTGGAACCCGTATCCCGTAACAATATATTCAGTAAGATTTTTTTTTGACAGTGTTGTCACCCTGTACCTCAGAAATGACGTTTGCATGAATCACATACCTTAAAATGCCCATTTCCAGCGAAATACTGCATAAAGCCTGAAATACCCTGTATATACGTCTACCCAACGAGCGTCAAATCTACGAAATAAACGTTATCATATTTTGGCAAATTTTAGTTGCGGCAAGGTATATAGATGGCGCTTTGCCACTATATGCAATAAGTGTGTATTGTTGGTTGCATAGATACGTTCACCGGCTAGGTTTACACTTTACACTTTGCAGTTACGGTTATTGTCTGTTATACTTTATCAAGGGCAATAATCGCCCTTAATTATGAAGGGATACTTAAATTTAAATCTAATTGACATGTGTCAATGTAACAACTGTATAGAACATTTTTTACTTTATCCTGCGGTTTTTCTCCTATACAGGGGGATCGTTTTTCGAGTTTAACCATGGGGATATCGTTATTTATTTGAAGAGATGCTAAAAAGGTTAAATTAGGGCAAAGTTGGTTGGACTGGTTTCGGAAACATTCGCAAAAAATCAAAGTTTTGAAAAAACTTTTTTTTTTAAATACCGTCCTGGAAATTTTACATCGGAATCTGAACCTATTTGCAATTCTACATTCGGTGATATGCGACAATTAATATTGCTATTAACTGTTAGGTTAGATTTTGCTGATAAATGTAATTGTTAAAATTGCTTGATAAAGTCGGATCTACGATCTTTTTGGCCACCGTAAACTAAAGATTTTTTTATCAGCCGATAGTTTAGTCGGATTGGGTTGAATCTTCGCACACTACAAAGATTTAAATGTTTGACTGGTGGTTTGATTGAACAGGCTGCGTACCCACCACCAATCAAACTATTGAATTTTTGTAGTGTTGTAGTAAAGATTCAGCCCAATCTGACTAAATTATCAGCCGAAGAAAAATCCTGTTGTCTGCGGGGGCCAAGAATAGTGACTAGATTTTATCAACAAATTTTTACAATGAAAACGTTTTTTTTTTTATTTCGATTTTTGCAAGTATTTTCAAAACCAGTCTGAATTTTCGAAGTTTGAAAACGTCACATTCATAGACTTCTATTTGCGCAATTATGCCCTAATTTACCTTCTTCGTATTTTTTTAAATAACCGAGATTTCCATGATTAAACTCGAGAAACGGTCACCCTGTATTGGCGGCCCCCCTTTTGTCGCGTTTTTACTATAAAAATTAAAGCTCTTCTTAAGAAATTTACACATTTTTTTGTAAACCTTATGAAGACCCACTTTCACACCTTAATTTCAAATCCCACGTAAGATTAGAAAAATAATAAAAATTATACATCAAAGCCGGAGTTTAAACTTTGAGATGTGAAAGTGGCCCTTAGTACAAATAAAAACCTCTTTAAATGATTTTTTTCTTGACCAATTTAAACATAATTTTTCGCATGGCTTCACGAACTATAAAGTTTGAACATGATGGATTTATGGATGACTAGGATCAGGCCTTATTGTTCAACCGCATCATGTGGTATAATGTTGTGTGGGAAAAAGTTTCATTTGCAATTAGGCCTAATTTACTTAATTCAAGCTCGGAAGAAATCGCGATTGTTCGGACGAGGGCGTTTTGTGAGAGTCAGTCGATTGATTTATCGGGGTGTGACGGGCTGAATTTTCCGTCATTTGGTTCTAAATAGGAATTTTCTTATAATAAAGCCTACTTTACATGCTCGTTCCGAGGGTAGGTACCCGCCTTGAAAGGGCCCCATTCTTCCCTTCAAAAAGTATTATGTTTAAGGCACTTTACAATGGGGCTGTAGAGGGGCTCGCGCCAAAAATGCGCCCTTATTACAAATCCCCGAGCGTTCCGCTCATTTACCACCCAATAAAAAAGTTAATTCGTTTGTAAAGTTTTTTTTATTCCTCTCGTCTCCGTTTAGGTTTGTGCACTGTCGTAAAATGAAAATCGTGTTCTACTGCCGATGGGCGATGAACCAAAATGACTTTCGTAAGTAAGCAGCGTTATAGCTTAGGGATTAAAATATAGGACGAATTGACAGGGTGGAATGTAAAGGCCCTACGTGTCATGTAAACGACATAAAACCAATCCCAAAACGTAACATGTGTCTGGAACTGGCGTTCGTCGCAAACTTGTCGCGGACATGTGCTGGTAACGGCCTTAGATTACCGATCACCGACGTCCTCTCGATCTTGCCTAATGACTCTATGATGAGCCCTCGGCCCTTGCTTTGTTAAACGTCGATTATGTTTGAGTCGTTTCAAATCGGTCTTCGCGCAATTCAGGTAAAGAAAAAAGAGTAACGTACCCGAGGAATTTTCTTGCTACGGCTGTCGTACCATGAGCAAATCACATTCCTAGTATTCATTGTGGTCGTTTACAGATGTATATGCTTCTCTCATCATGGCAATGCAGTGGATGAGTTTTATAGTTCGACGCCTTCTAAAAGAGGTGTCTAATTTATGACCGACACTGCAAACAATTCCCGATTAAATACCTCATTAGTTACATGAATGTGGATTTTTTCAAAGGAATCGATGCTATAAAAGCCGTTTAACTAGTCTACTTAAAATATAGTCATAATAAATCACTGAAGATCGTCTCTCTCACGCGATGAGTACCTGCTAAAAACCAGAGCTACTGTTGTTAGTGGAACGCGCCGAGAGAGCGAGAATCATCACGCGAACTGATTGTGCGGAAAATATTATACGTCCGATACCAATTAGTACTAATGGACGTTATCTAGGTACGTATATCGTACCGCTTTAGCTACTGGTTTCGAAGTATCACCGCCATACTTTATTGCGCCATAGCTCATGCTCTTCTGTTACGATCACTCTTAAACGATTTCTTCAATTTCGCTGCGGCAGGTTCACGTAGTTGAATTGGACACCCAGTATAAAGCAAAGAGAGGCGGTCAAATAAGATGTAAAAAGGAATGACCCCGACAGAAACAGGTGCTATATGTTTTATTTTATTGGTATAGCGACTAATGTTTGGCGTGGACAAATACATTAGTTTAAATACCGCTCGCCTTGAGCTTTCCTCATGTTGACGCATCCCGGTCTAAGCGGCTAAAATTGAGATGTCATTATTTATGAAACGTCTGCATTAAACGGAATTTCTGAAACAGCCCTCGACGAACTGCTCAACCGACTATCCCCATTGGAGGTGTGATAAAGTGCAAAAGTAATGTTTAGGCTATTTCGATCGCCCGGAGGGCCCAAAAAGTTAACCAACCGACAATTCAACTGAATATGGTCATCCGACCGTGGTTAATAATCCTGAAACTTTAACCGCCCCTGTTGCCGCTTTTTGGGAAGGCAATTTTATTTCATCTGAAGGAAGTTTGCCAATTCTTAACAACAGTGTTTAACGACTCAATTCTTATGCCATGGCTTAGGCCATTCGCTTCACACAAAACTGAAGAAATTAGATATGAAGTATTTTTTTATGAAAATACATACTATTCCTGGACAGAGAGTCTAGAGGTCCGTCACATATTGTCTAAATTGTTTAGTTTGACTTTGAATATAAATGAATAGGAATACAAATTTGGAACACATTGGATCAGTATAATATAACAGATTAGCTGAAAAAAAAATGTGTCTGCAAACTGATGTAGTAGTACTTTCAAGTACTCATAGTTACTCAATGTAGGTAAACTCACCGAAATGTCAGAAATAACATTTTGTGTCCATTACGGCTTAAAGTTTGATTTTTTCGAGGATGAAATCCCTATTAGACTAGAAGAGTTGAGTGAGACTTTGGTAGTTTCGGCTTTGAGTTTAAACACTATTCCATAACAGAAACATAAACTTTATATTCACCATTCTGTCGACAAAAACAAATATTGAGGGTGATGATGCGATTTCAATTTGTCAAGGATTCTCTAGCGAAAAGTTTTCTTGAGAAAAATTTTATCCTATTGAAATAAGCATCGACTTTGATTTAAACTCGACAACGTTGCACTTGACTGAAAGTTTCCTTCGAGGAGAATCGGCATGTAGCAAAAAAGAAACGGAGACTCAAAAGGGCGCAACAAGAATGTTCGTCGTGAAAACTGGAGAGGCGTCCAAAGGCGGACTATGCATGACAATAGACCAAAGGGTCTAGGCCCGTATTAAAGTAAAACCAATTTAAGGGTGCTTAGAGAGTAGTACATGCAAAATTTTCTGAATAATAATTATGTGAATAATAATATGAATAATAATGTCTAATGATGAGAAAAAGTTCCGGCTAAACTTTCTTTTGCTGGGTGACACTATGACCTTCGCCGGCCCAAACGAAGTCTAAATAGTATAGGTGGTCACCAATTTGTCGATCAACTCGTCTGCATACTAGTTTAGAGGTCTGCCCCTCATCAGTACAGCATTGGTGGGCGACAAATTGGAGACCGTGTGTCTCGGCTTTAAACCGAAAAAGGTACAGAAGTACGGTGAGATGTTGTGCAGAGCAGGCGACATCCACCAGCGTATTAGAGCTAGTACTGCATGGCAGATGGCTCTCAAGTTCGAGAAGCAGCCTGTAAGGCGCTGCATCTCGCAGGTTATCTGAACTCAAACGAAGTGTAAAGAGTAGGTGCAGATCAGAGCGAGATGCAGAGCATTATGGGTTGCTTCCAATTTGTCGACCGGCCAAAGCTGTACTGATGAGGGGGTAGACCCCGAAACTAGTATGCAGATGGGTTCATCGACAAATTGGTGACCACCTACTCTTTACACTTCGTTTGGGTTCCGATAACCTGCGAGATGCAGAGCATTATGGGCTGCTTGTCGAACTGAGAGCCATCTGCCATGAGCAGTATTAGATCTAATACGCTGCACAATATCTCACCGTACTTCTATATTGTTACGGTAGGCAGCGTCGAAGCGCCGTAGGCGGGGCAACGCGTGTGGTTGGTGGAACTTCGCGACCTATCTGCGCTGCGTCATGGCTGACACGAGTGATTTATTGCTCTGTTTATCTAGAAGGCAGTTGTTTACAACCTTTTTTTTATGTGAGATTATTCAAGAATTCTTATCAAGAACTTTCTAGGTTTTTCTGTAATTTTAAGATTGTGTATAAAAGGAGAATAGCGCGCGCGATTACGAGTAGTCTTATTTTAAGCGAGCTATAAGTAAGCTAAAGTACGAAGCGATAATAGAAGGCTATAAAGTGTTAAGTAGTGAGTTATTTACTAGTCGAATTGTACCTGTGTGTATTTGTGGGACAAATAAATAGTGTTTTCGTGTTAAATCGTTACACTGGAATTATTGAACCCTGAGTTCGCAACAATATAATATAAATCATGTAGCCATTATACAACATACATGGATAAGGGATTTACCAAAAACTTTGATAAAAATTGTTGAGGGCTCAAAACCCAAGTAAATTCCTGCCCTGTTTAAGACGTGTAAATAAAAAGCAATCTGCGATCAAGGAGTACATATCGGACTATCGGAGACGGCACCTAACTTTATTAAATCTGCCCGGGAAGTTCTTTTGTGCCATAGATATCTAATCGCGGCCCTACATGGCCCGTTTCCCTCGAGATTGGCACCAATTTCCGCATACACGTCACTTGATGGGAAATTGTGCAATGCAAACAATCGGCGATTATTTCCCCATCACTCAGGCTTAAGCTCTTATTTGCCTCGTTCTGGATATTACTTCGTTCCCGTGTTTCTTCGATAAATTAGGCTCTTGAGATGATGACTTTGTGTTTACTTTTGGTCCCAATTAGTTTATTAAATTTGCGTTAGGCCACGTCAATAACGTTTTGGGAGGAGATTGATGGCAGTGAGGTAACGTTCCTCTCCAAGCACCAAGACGTAAAAATACATTTTTAAAGGGCAAGTAACAAAAGGAACTGTCCTCCGCACCATAAAAAGCGAGTAACGAGTTTTTTCCATTACATAAATTGTACTTTTGTGGTGGAATACATTACGGAACTTATACGAGCCCGGAGAAAGGGCATTTTTGGCAGTAAGACGCGTGCCTTACGAGACGGAGGCTCTGCAGTCAACTTACTTTTAATCTAATTGTTCGAGATGAAAAATTGCGTGTCCTCTCGAGCGCCCTAAAACACACAAAAACGGCGAGAGTACAGGACAAACGCTGAATACAAAATTTAAATGCAGCCAGGCTGGGGTACAGTCCATCAATGTCAACTTCGGAGACAGTTCGACATGATTTATAACAGCCACTCGGCGAATCTAAACGTAATATCCAATTTATGCTACAAATAGATGGCAATATACATGAAGTTTATTACCCCAATCATTGCTACCACTTCCATGTAACATTTTTTAATAATTTTTGAGTGGAATTAAAAGAGTACAGTTACTCATCATAATATGTAGCAAAAACAGCATCTTTACATCCAACGAAACATTAACCGAGATCAAGAATGAACTTCTTCCAAGAAGCCGCGGGTATCTCAGGTGGTACCGACAAACGTCGAGTCAAAGGTGACGTGAACATGTCCGGACATAATACTTGGTTCTCATGACATTTTCCGCTACAAATGACCCGGCTGACATGTTAAACATTAATCGTTGATGTAATTAGTTATGTTATTTAATTTTTTATTTAGATGATGGGCACTGGGCTACTTTTTTTTTGGAAACCCGTGAGATTGCAGATTCCCATGGATCAGTAACCTAAATTAAATTAGTTTTAAACAAATGAATAGTTAAAATGCTATTTTAGCGCCCTCTACCCTCTACCAGCAATAACTATTGACTCGTCATATTAGATTTTAGGCACTGATAATGGTTTAACAGCCGAAATAGAACATGTAATGAAAAAATATCGATAAAAAATAAATAGCGACTCTAATGATTAGAAAAAGAAGACAATTAGACATGATCCTGGCGTAAGTTATCTTCGTTCATCGTTGGAGAAGCCACATGCGACCATTTTCAGTAAAACCGACAAAGATCGACGTTGAAATTGAAAGAAATGCGCCAGTCTCATTGTGGACCGAATTTATTTATCGCATGGTTTGAATAAACGAGAGGATCGGTATAAAAATTACGTCCTGCCGGTCGTACGTTGTCCGTCAATAGACCGTCAATTCGACCCAACAAGTTAGGGCCCCTTTTGTGCACCCGACTGAATGCCATGTAAATTTTTATTCTTAGAAAGTCTTGTGTTTTACATGGAAGGTTTAGAAGTCGAAATGCACAGATGCGCACACTTGAAAACGAACATTAAAGGGTATTTTTTTGCGAGCGTTGGCAAAAATAAAATAAGTCCGAGCAATGTTTCTTGACTGAATGTCTTCTTAATCACCTCCGGCCAAAGATGGTCAGGTCTGGTAGCAGTTAGTGACAGCAGGTCTCTATGAACTTACCCTCGCTTGCCGACGGTTGAAACTTTTTCCTATAGTACTGTCTTCCAATAAAAAGTCGTTTCTCCAAGTTAGAAAAATGAGTTTGTCTTTGCGAGCCGAACAATCGTTTGTGCGAAGTACTACACTGCTACCGATGCTGATAATTTCCTTTTTAGTCTGAAACGAAAATTAAAATAATTAAGCTCTGTAATTGTTATACAAAACACTAAATCAAGGGCAACGGGCTATAATACCATTATCACATTTGCTGATAGTGTCATAAATAAGGTGCAACCAGTGGCGCTTGCGTGTTTAGTAATGGTTCTTGACAGACATAATCGGTACCTTTATAAATGTTGGGTCGGCCTCGTTATTTAAGGAGTCCTTTAATTGAAATCTCATGTTTCGCCAGGCACGCCGCCTCTAAGGCCCTTGTTGAGTTTTTCATTAATTAAATAACGACCGTATAAAATATAATTTGAATCCTACTATTTCGAATAAATATGTAACATTTACATATTCGTCGTATCGTGGTTTGTTTAAGGCGTAAAACATGCAACTTATAATAATGTCATACCTCGGGAAATGTTTGTTATTTTTTGGCTATTTTGCCTAATTTAATAGATATTTAGTTTTTCTATAAAAGTGGTATCTTTTAACCTCCTCCTCAGTCCTTTACCCTCGAGAGAGTTTGGTGACGTCATGTATCAATTCTCTTGATTGTCTCTTTCCAGGCAGTTCTATTCTGTGCCAGGTGTGCTGCATCCGGCAGACTATGGCCCACGATGTGTTTGTGTCCACGTGTGCGCCCACGTGATCATCTCCCTTCAACCCTTTCTTCCACGGTAGTCTTTCTATCGAGTCTGAGATGTATCCAAAATACCTCAAAATTTATTGACTAACTTTTGTGACTAATCGAGTTTTAATTTGTAGTTCTTCTAGTATGGACACATTAGTTCTGTGGGCCGTCCAGAGTATTGGCAGGATTCGTCGGTAAACCCACACTTCGAAAACGTTTATTCTCTTTTTGTCCGACCCTTTCAACGTCGCAGCTTAGTGTTTCGGGTAATTCGCAGCTTAGTGTTTCGGGTAATTGCAGTTGATTTTCATATTTTTGTCAATTTAGTTGTTGCTATGGCAAGCCCTCTTTTGATTTCCATTTTGCGAAAATGGAGCCAAGGTAATTAAAGGTGTTAACCACCTCGAAACCAGCTATTCCCCGAATATGAGGTTGGTTGTTGTTCTGTCGATCTGCTCAACCTGTCCATTATGTCCACCATTTCTTCCTTTTTAGCTGCGATGATCTATGTATAGACACCCCACCATCCCAGTCTTCTAGCACTCTACGCATGATGTATTCGCCACATATGTTAAATAGCATTGGTGATAAAATGCATTCTTGTCTTAGTCCCGCTTTAGCTGAGAAACTGTCAGAGTATGTGTTGTTCACCCTAACTTTAGCTGTGTTTCTTTCGTACAGTTGTTTTATTAAATAGACAATGTGGGGAGGAGTTCTCATTTCGAGAGGAATAGTCCATATAAATCCTTTATCTAGCCAAAAAAAAAAACTTTCCAGCCAAGGAAAATCAGAGGAATTAGTATAATATCCAATAAGTGTATAAGGCAGGCCATTATTCCCGAAGGTGGTCTGAGGAGGGAAGGATGCCTATCAAGTACAAGTTAGATACTATTCGACTACTCATATACTTTGTCTGCTACAACCACCGGGCAGCAGAATTAAAAAATCTTCCATATTTTTTTCCACATCCCTTAAATTGTACACATTCAGTTAACTATTGGATATTTGAAAAATTTTTACTTTCTGTTTGCCACTGTAGATCTGTATAATTTTATAGCCATTACGCCTATGTGTGTAGATTGCCCTCTATTTATTCTTTATATTCAACATAATTTGTACCATGGGGCAAATTGAGGGCTTAGTCTTAAAAGGCACACTGAAAAAAGTGTTTGGTTACACTAAATAACATTTAGTAACTGTTACTAAACCCGTTATTGAAATATGGCGTATTAAATATTTGTTAAGCGTAAATCACGGATTGCTTAACACATGAGTAATAAATAATTATTATATATTACAAAAACATTTATTTCAGAAAAACTACTTACAGTACTTGTGAATATTTATTTGGTAATAATGCAAATTTGTTCGGTATTAAAAAATAAATATTTGGTAACTAGGAATTTTGTTTATTTATTGTTAATATACATATATTCCAATGTACCAAATCAAACGTTTACTATAACTCTTTCTCAATTAACTGCTTATTATTCACTAATACTTATTTGGTAATAGTTAAGTTATATTAATTTTTGTTTAAAAAATCTTTTGTTATACGTTTTCAATGAAATATTGAAATATAATATACGTTTGTTTGTTAATAAAGATATTTTATTAATATTTAATATGTGCTTTGATGCATTTATTTATAATTAGTAAACATTAAAGGGCATTAAAAAGCTTTCATTTTATAAAAACGTATATTTATTAAATGAACATTACATTATGTACAAAGAACGAACTAAGAACTATTTAAGAAAAGAAAAAATTAAAATATAGGAATTAAAAAATATCACTCCTTAAATATGTGTAATAACAATAAAATTATAGGAACTAAAAAAATATCACTCTTTATGCAGATATGTTATAATATCCTTATGTATCTAATAAAAAAAATGTTTTCAGTACTCTACAGTGTGTCTAGTTTAACATGATGTACGTGGGGCTCGTACCTTCGCCGGTTTTGAATAACCTCGATAACCCCATAAGATCCTCATGTACATCATTTTAAACTGGACACCCTGCATACCTATATCTAATAACATGTTTGTAAACTAAAAATGTCTTTTTTTACTACACGAAATAAAGTAACCTATTCTTGATTCATGCACGTAATATATCTATTACCGTCTCCTACAGATCGCAATACACATATACAGTATAAGTACTTAAATCAGTATATTGTTGTTATAAAATGTATATACATTACCTTCGAGAACCTCTAGGGTTGATTCGAATTCACTATTTATTTCACTTAAAAATTTTTTAGTGCCTCTTCACGTTCTTCACTTATAAATAATGTGCTTGTGTACGGGGTGTTCATTATAAAACTTCATCTAGTTGGCTGCGAAATGTCAAAAGAAAAGGATGAAGAAAGAAAACTCTATTTATTTTTATTATGTCATCCTTTTCTGTCAAAATTTCATAGCCTGCTAGATGAAGTTTTATAATGAACACCCCCTATAAGGTACTGCAAATGGAGACACCGGGGAGACAAGTGACGACACGACTTCGTGCGATAAGCGAAGCGAAATGATGAAATATGTGATGGGGTGGGGGCTTTAAGTTTAAATAATATTCGGTTGATTAAGGTTAATAAATATGGTTTCATCGATACCTCAATGCAGAGTGGAAATTGCAGTTCTACGTTATTTCTGATTAATCTATGAATTCTTAGGAGCGTAAATAAATTAAGTGTTGTTGATACCACATCAATGGTAACTGTTAATAAATACTATTTACTAATAAGATTCAAGGAGTTTTTAAAACATATCGTAACCAAATCATGTGTTGCCAGTTAACAAATTTGGTTTTGGTAACAAAATCCTTACTCAAATTAATTACAGATTTATTATGAACTAACCAAATTTAGTGATTTTGTGTTAGTAAATAACGCATATTTGAAATTAATTGGCAATAGTAACTGTTAATGTGATATTGTAATTATAAACAAATTTTAAAATAACAAGCAGTTATTTAATATTACCAAGCTTTTTTTTTCAGTGCACTACTTTTGTAGAAAAAACTAAATATCTATTGAACCAGGCAAAATCTTAAAAAAACACCAAGCAAGTCCCGAGTAGAGCTTCACGAGACCACGAGAGAAGTCTCGGTCTCGGTCTCGGTCTAGTACGAGACCGAGACCGAGATCGAGACCGAGACTTTAATATCAACTTCGAGACCGAGACTGTCTTGGTCTCGCTCTCGGTTTCGATCTGCGAAACCGAGACCGATACTGCCAATCGAGACTCTCGAGAGTCTCGGTCTCGAACAACATCATTCGTTTGCAAGATATTAGGTATTATATAATCAGCAGACGAGCAGGCCCTTATAGTAGTGCGTTGCATATAGTTATTCTTAGTACGAAAAGACACTTTAATAGAAGTACTCTAGACATACTTACTTGAGTTTTCTATTTTCCTCACTTTATAGAAAATCGAGATTTCGTTTGTTTACAAAGTATGCGTTTTCATCAAGAACGAAATCGACTTTAAGCGAGAAAGAACCAAAGACGATTGTGACATGTGCAAACTGTCACTTTCCGCCCTTTATATTTATAAATAACTATCATAAATAAGTTGTTTGGACTCCTGAGCATAACTAACCGGCCAGTTAACAATAACAATTTGGTAATGAAGTTTTTGTGTTTTCAAAAGTATTGTATTATTTCTATACAGGATAATTTTTAAGTTGGTGACTATTGTGACTTACTTCATTCTACCACAAAGTAAAGCTGAAAAATAGGAATTTTTCCATTGGCAGTGTTGGCACTTTTTCGAAATGCATATTGAAATACATAATATAAAAGCTGATTTGAAATATTCCTATATTTTCAATAAAATTTGGTAGATGTGTCGATAGCCAAGTATACAGGACGCATATTTCTTATAAAAAATATGTTCAATAGCATCAGTGGTGGACCTACGAGCATATCTAATGCAGTTTTACATTAAACTAGCCTGAACTAACCTGATTCTACAATGAAAACTGGCACTCTCAATAATTTCCGAGACCGAGACTCGAGTAGCTACTACGAGACCAAGACCGAGATTACGCGAGTCTCGGTCTCGGTCTCGATGCACACGACCGAGACCGAGACTTATTTATAAATTTGTGACCGAGACCGAGAGTATGTAAGTCTCGGTCTCGGTCTCGTGAAGCTCTAGTCCCGAAGTATGAAGTTTCTCTATATATTCCTCTATCGAATTTTTTTCTGCAAAAATATATGCTCGAAAAGTTTTACAAAATGCATTAATTATTGTTGAACCCTGTATTAGCAAATCTGCAAAACATAACCCAACACACAACCTCTTAAAGCAGTCTATACGTGGATCTTACCACAATGGCATTGCTCTCGAAAATCGGCGGAGTAGCTTTAGAAATAGACAGTTAAAAATTTGGTGTATACCGTTTCAATTGCTTCCTAGTTTAGTTAAAGCTGCGGGAAAACTTCCCGTGCGATTTTATGAATGTGTAAACTAAGATAAATAAACATAATTTTTGTTGCAGGTATCGAGATGACACTTTATGCTGGACCGATAGGTAAGGATACATAAGTTTTCTCTATTGCGCCAAAATCTACTAGAAGAAAAACAACACAAACGTCTCCCGTTGAAGGCTCTTCGTCGACCATCGATCTCTTATTGATTTTATTTTCATGGTTTGTTCGGAGACCGCAAGTTCGATCGATTTGGGCTACCAACAAGCCACTGGTCAATCGAGTTTTTATTTTTGTCACACTGTCCTGCAACAGACTGCATCGAAATATTCTACCAACAAAAAATACCCACTAGTACTTAACAGTAGTAAGCTTAAAAAAAAATACGATAGTTTGCTAGATTAATTCAGCGGCTCTTTCTTTGTAGTAGTACTGCCCCTATTGTTCATCAAGTGTCGGAAACCACATTTTTTTGGCCCTCAAAATATCCTTACGGGTTTCCTAATCGATTGGAAATATGTTTGGTATGAATTCGTTTTTAGTAGTCTGCACTCGCGCGGCCCATTGATGACAAAAAGTCTTCAGACCATTGCCGTTTCGGTCGCATGCGGCTGGCTTTCTGCTGGTATCCGCTCATTAAACCTCATCAGGACCGGAATATCTGATACTTCTAAACTGAGACGCGCAAGATCATACTAGAAGAGAATTTTTTCAATCACATGCAAAAATTGCACTGATGACTTCGGCGGTTTTGTTGAACTTTTTGGGTTAAATAGCAGGTCCCCTTCAGTTCCGAAGCAAATTACCCCGAATCGATGGGCAATCATGTTCGGTAATTTCATAACAGGTTTCGATTTAATGTTGATAGAATCTCTCCGCTATACCTGATGATAGATTTTCGAGTTAATTTGTATGTGAGCAGTCCTCTCGCCCGTTTTATTAGATTTTGCAGTGATGTGAAAAGGCATGTTTTATTGTGCATTAGCTGTGGGGAGTACAAGCAAAACATGTCCTTCGGTACGGAGACTTGTTGCCAGCACGCAACTCTTCTGACGAACAGCGGTGTTGAGTCTGGTTAATTTATGTTGCTTCCTAAAATGGAACTAAATATATAAACTTCGAAACAATGGCCTCTTTTTTCGCAAGAACTTTTCTTCTCCTGTCAAGTGATGCCAACGGCCGGCCCAGTGCTCGTCTACGACCATCGATCATTAAAGCTAACCCTTTTGGAAAATCTTTAACGCTACCATTAGAAGATCGATAATTGCAGAAGATGCTTAAGGCGAGTAGCGCACACTTAAAACCACAGTATCGCCTCGCCCAATTAAATCAACATTTATTAAAAGCCATAAATAAAAGTGCAGAAAATCAATGTTGTTTCTCCAAACCAATTAGACCATAATTGGTAGTTGCAGATTGCTGAAGGTTAGTGACATATATGGTCGTGTATTTGTTTCGAGAATCGATTGAACGGTGGTCCATATGATATTATCTGGCGAGGCAGCCCGACCATTCTGCATGGTCGGCAAGCCAACTCTTTTTTAAAGTCGAACGATGGTATGCTGCATTGGACCTCACCTCAGATCCCCTACCAGTTTTTAAGACACGGAGATTTTTCAGTTTTTATACGCACGTGCTAACCCTGTTTAATATATCCGTTCCGATCGATGGCCTTCTAGTTGTCTATTACATTTATTTTGACAAGTTTTTGCGTTACTTATCAAAGTAAATGTAAATTAAATGTATTTCGTTTCATTATTTAATTTCTTTTTGATATCTACGAAGGAGATACTCATTTTCGAAAATATCCATAAAAAAAAAACAAATAAACATTAGAGCTATAACTTTAGAGCGAATGGAACGATGATCACTGTGATTACAACTATTTTTTGGTGTCCTCTTTTTCCTACCACAAATGAAAGTCTCGTTGATTCAGTAATTTCGGAGATAGACCCTGTCGGTTGTCGATTTTTAGACACAGAATCAGCTTTTTTGCCATTTTTTTAAAATTCACTTTTGGGGTTAATTTTATTCGAATTAAGTTTGTTGCGTTCTTAGGGGATGGGAAAAAAAAACAGGAAAAGAAATCCGAAATGTTTTATAATAGAACGATTTACGTCTTTTTCATCAGTTTTCAACTTTGACCGATTGTTGGAATATATCTACGTGAATTTGCTCTTCTTGATGTCCTCTTTCACCTCCCATCAACGAAAATCCACCGATGCAGCATTTTCGGAGATAAACCGGTTTAGTGGTCGATTTTTAGGCCCTTTTAGAATCGACTTTTTTGCTATTTTTAAAAAATACTCTTTTGGGCTAATTTCATTTGAATTAGATTTGTTACATTCTTAGAATATTGCTCCAATTGGACCAAAAACTAGAGAAAAAATACCAAATTTTTTTCTAAATTTTATGTCAATTTTTAACTTTGACCGCCCGTTAACTTGAGAACGATGGACCGATTGGAGTAAATCCAACTGCTTTTGATTATTATATTCTTTAAAAAAATCACTTTTGGAGTTAATTTCATTCGAATTAAGTTTGTCACATTTTTAGGGGATTGCAAACGTCTTATTCCGATGAAAAACAGGAGAAAAAATTTTTTTTTTCTAAGATACCAAAGGGAGGTATTATGTCTTTTTCTCAATTTTCAACCTTGACCGCCTGTACCTTGAGTCTTGAGAATAAATCCAACCGTTTTTTGCTCTTCTTGATGTCTTCTTTCACCTTCCACCAACGGAAGCCCCGTAGGTGCAACATTAATTTATTGTAGGGTTGGTGACGTTGAGGGGTTTTGACTTGTTGTTAATGGCGGGAGGTCCATTGCGAAGAATATTGGATTGTTGATCAAGCCACTTTTAGCACAGAAACGAAGAATAAAAAGTGGGGCTTGAAAGGACAGTGAAATGGAAACAGCAGGTTAGAAAAAGTTGAAAAAGCAGAAAAACGAAAACAAATAGTTAGTGAAAATAAAAGAAACAATATTAGAAAAAAAGTGATAAGTAAAAATCGAACAAGAAGAAAACAATAAGGAACGTGTTCTAGACCTTGTAGATCTCTATTTTAGGCGTAGAATATCTTTTAAGGGAACTATGGAGGTTCACTAACTTATTGTAAGGTTAGTGACGTTGAAGAGATTTGATTATATTGTTACGGTGAGCGGCGTCTACGGGAGGCGGAGCTACATTGGAGGTTGGACCTTCGCGGCTCGGGGCCTATCCGGGCGCTGCGGCGTTGTGACCGTGCGGACTGTCACGAGTGATTTATTGCTCTATTTATTTAGAACGCAGTTATTTACGACCTTTTTTGTGTGTCCCTTATCAATTATTTTTCTTCTAAAAATGTTCTAGGCTTTTCTGTATTTTTAGGATTTTGTATAAAAGGCGAATAGCTCCGCCGTTAGTAGTAATCGAGCTATAAGTAAGCTAAAGTACCAAACGATAATAGAAGGCTAAAAAGTGTTAAGTAGTGAGTTATTTAGTAGTCGAGTTGTACTTGTGGGTGTTTGTGGGATAAATAAATAGTGTTTTCGTGTTAAATCGCTACACTGGAATTATTGAACCCTGAGTTCGCAACAATATGTAAATGGCGGGTGGATCAATGCGAAGAGTATTGGATTGTTGATCAAGCAATTCTCAGCATAGAAAAGAAAAACAAAAGTTTGACTTGAATGGCCAGTGAATTATAAACAGCAGGTCAGAAAAAGTTAAAAAAAAAGCAGAAAAACAAAATAAATGACCAGTGAAAGTAAACAATATTAAAAAAAATGATAAGGAAAAAACGAACATGAATAACACTATAGGAAACTTGTTCTAGATCTTGTACGTCTCTATTTTAGGCATAGAATGTCTTTTAAGGGAATTACTAGGCTCACTAACTTATTGCAGGGTTTGTGACGTTGAGGAGCTTTGATTTTTTCTTAATAACAGGTGGTCCAATGAGAAGTCTATTGGATTGTTGATCAAGTAATTTTTAGCACAGGAACGAATAATAAAAAGAACAAAAAGTGATACTTAAAAGGCCAATGAAATGGAAACCGCAGGTTAGAAAAAGCTGAAAAAAGCAGAAAAAGGAAAATAAATGGCCAACGAAAGTAAAGGAAACAATAAAAAAAATAGACATAGAATGTCTTTTAAGGGAATTAAAGAGGCTCATTAATTTATTGTAGGATTGGTGGCGTTGAGATTTTTTTTTGTTAATGCTAAAAATATTGGATTGTCGATCAAGCCATTTTTAGCACAGAAACGAATACAAAAAAGTGTGGTATATAGGGCACTCCATAGCTGTTAGCCTTCACCAGTCGTCAACCCTAGATAACATTCTAAAGTTCAATAGGAACTAGAAACATCACGTTCGTTGATAGTTACATTCATTGGCAGTATTATTGTATTATTGGTTAAGGTGAATGAAAGGTGAAGTTCACCCGGTAGTGCGTCAAGTAATACAACATTATAAAAAGGATATAAAAGGATTGTGAGGGGGCTTCTTGTTTAGTCTTGATTAGAGTAGAGTCAAGAGTGAGAATATAGTAGAGTACGAAATCCAACGTCGTTTGATTTACCCTAATGGCATACTGGCGATAGAACCTTGCTGAGTAGCAGACGAGAATAGTACAAAAGAACAGAAGGTGGGATTTGAAAGTCCAGCGAATTCGAAACAGCAGGTTGGAAAAGTTGAAAAAGCAGAAAAAAGAAAACAAATGACCAGTGAGAGTAAAGGAAACAATATTAAAAAAAATGATAAGGAAAAAGTGAACATGAATTTCTAATATACAATTACGTCTTTTTTCTCAATTTTCAACTTTGATTGCCTGTAACTATTGGACCGATTAAAGTAATGCCAACTATTTTTTGCTCTTCTTGATGCCCTCTTTCACCTCCCACCAATGGAAGTCTTGTAGACGCAACGTTTTCGAAGGTAGACCCCGCGGTGGTCGACCTTTATACACATCACACTTTTTTGCCATTTATAAAAAAAACATTAATGCGGCTAATTTCACTCCTATTGCCAACTCAAAAAAATCCTACAACCCTTGTAATTGAAATTTTCCAACTAGAAACGCACCGTAAAATTATTTTCTTAAACGGTTAATCTCAAGAAGCCATTTGCTGTTCCAAATTTTTTCATATACAAACAATTTATTGTCTGGGTCACATCAGCGGGCACAACAGTAAAACGTCACCAAATTGCTAGACGGCATGTTCTCCACAGCTCCGAGAAATTAACTGCGTTGTCTTACCATAATGTGATGATAATCCCTTCCATACATGTCTCCATAAAAGTTGGGCCACACATAATCCGACATTAGCCGTTTAATTAGCCCAAGAACATGACAAAGTTCGCAACCAACTTAGATTGGACTCTTTGCAAGATGTTGCCAAATTTTGTCTAAAAAAGTACCTAACTTTTCGTTAATTTGTTACATGTTTGTAAAACGCATACATTAAGAAAAAACTAATTGGAATTCTTCAATGTCCACTATATGTATTTTTTTTGAGAAATTTGAAAAAAATATATACAAAAAGAAGCCCAACTGTGGCAACGTAGGCAAAATCGTCGGTTTGCGGTGGTAAATTGACTTCGCCCTTAATTACACGCGTTTTCGGTAGGGTGTTGATTTATAGAGCAGTTAAATATCTCATAAACAGCACACGAGCAGCCCGGAATGCCCGTTGTCATATTTGATGACATTCCACCGAGCACTTGTAGCTCACGGTTGGCGCCTCGGGTTGGCAAAAAATTCCCAGTTTTAATAAAAATCCGCTTTATTAGAAGCGTGATACGCTACGAAAAGTTCTTCAACTCGATCGCAGAAACCCAGTTTAACTTTCAATGTTTCGTTTTTTGTGAAAAGCCCGCGATGGGTAAACGTAACAATCTTCAAGTAACTTGTAAAAAACTCTCGATGCCCATTAATCGAAAGGAAGACTGAATAATGGATGTCGCCATCTCGATATACCGTATGGTCAGATTGAACTAGCTCAGCTGAGTTATTTCTGCGGATAACAATACGGGCACACGTGCGGAATCATTCCGATTATTCCTTAAAAAGGCAGACCTGCGCTTTTGTTCATCCATAGTAGAAATGAAAACTGATGCTAATTGGCTTTTGACTTAACAACATTATACGTATGAAGGGCAATATGTTTTCATTACTAAATGAACATTTATTGGAAAAGACATATTAACTCGCATTTAGGGGAGAGTGTCGCCGTTAAGAGTATGGGGGATGGAAATATCGCCTTTAGGACCTTAGTTGCATTTGTCCGGCCCTAAAGAGTGGAGGGCTGGCGCGAGAACGTGACGTTTCGCCTTAACTAAAATGTTGTGGAAGATTAACGGGTTGAATTATACTGACTTCGTGTTTACTTTTTCCAGAAAACCTACTGTCGACGACGTGGGCAATCCATCGTCAGTAAATGCTCGGTAAGTACCTCTGATATTATAAACAAAGCAATAAACCTACTGCAATAATCCGAGCTCGTTACGTAACGCGTTCAATTATCGCCAAATAAGTTGAAACAAATTCAGTTCGCGCCACTAAAGCTCGATAACATTAAATATAATTCAATTATTCATCGAAGGTAAAGACCATAGAAATTAAACGTGAAAGACACCTGTTGCAACGCAGGCATGTTTATGTATACGATCTGACAAATTATTTGCACGTAAACATGAACGCAACACTTTGTCTTAACAAATTGTCCTTTTCCATCAGATGTTGGCAGGTGATTTAGAACTTGTTTTTAAGTTTTATTTTTATATAAATTCAATAGGGTACATGCATAATTTTTATTGAAGTTAATTTAAGTGTCGACAACAATTCAAAAACATACAGATTTATTAGAAAATTTTCCCTATAGCATGTGCGTGACTACGTGTTGTATTACCAATGCTATCAACGCTCAGACAAAGCGTTTAAATTAATTTGTTTTCCCGATTGGCATCTTTATTAAGTCACTAAATTTGCAATTTAATCGGCTACTACCTTATTATTTACATCTCAATACTTTCATTTATAATACCTCATATTTTATGCTAATCTGCATATATTAAGCTTCCATGTTTCAGCGTTGTAGACTATTTATTTCGTAATTCTGTATCAAGTTTTTATCGCCATTTTTAAATTTAATATGTGTAATTTCGCGGGTCCGCGAGTTATTATAGATTTTGAAAACCCTAACTCTATTACGATCTGCCGAACCGAGGCGCAGCTAACGAAAAAATATTGAGAGAAAAATGATGAAATACGACATTGAGATGCGAAAAAATAAAAGAAAAAACCGCTTAATGCATACCTCGACATCCCGCAAGGGAATCGAGAAAAGGCGTCTCCCACCGCAGCGGCGAAAATCTTGTGAATAATTGATAAATATTGTGATTCGATATTCCCTACATAATCGGATTTTTCGATTGGTACGTTCAGGAATTCCTTTTGCTTTTGTCGCTAGTTTCAATATCTTTTATTAAAGACCCGACTATTTCCGCGATAGAAGGAGACAACTTCCTGCTTCACTGCATAATTCATTAACTTTTATGACAGCGAAATCATGGAAGAAGCCAAAAATAAATTAAGATAAAAGACACGATATATTGAACTGAGCCACCCCTAAGTTTTTTCAGATTCTTATCGGGCTTCAGTCTGCACGGTTCACATGTGAATTCGAATCTTTATATACCGGTTAATATCGTTTTCCTCCTCCTCGATAACCTTTAGGCAATGACTTTTGATTATTCGAAAATCCTATCTATGTAATCCAACTGATCTTCTGGTATAGATAGGTGCTAGTTGGAGTTGGGTCAAAGATCGCGATGTGGGGATACGTTAATTAGTCGCACCTAATATACAACTTGATTTGATGAAGATGGGTCAAATTTTCAGCTTGCTAGTGTATAAGCCAAAAAAATGTGAAAGCAAGTTATGTTTGGCCCACCTTGTCAAGTCCGTCTACCTTCCTTTAAAGGGGAAAATCACACCGTTATCAGTTCCAAAAAAAGTGAGGACTGACAGAAAATGCACCACTGCGAATGTCAGCAAATGAATTAAGAGAGTTAGAGTTTAAGATAGTGGATTGTGTCCATTGGATGGATGGATGATACTCTAGTGGACTGGAAATTGTACGTAACACTCGTTTTTTCTTACTGCTTTACTGCTACTTGGTGACACACCCTGTATATTTCTGTACCATAAAGCTTTAACAATCCTACAACTTTTGTATAAGTTTGTTGCAACCTACAATATTTTTGGTGTTACCTGGCTTAGGTATACAAGACAGAGCTGAGCAAAAAGGAAATTATCAGAAAGATTAAATTCCGTGCTCATGCGCATATACTAAATTGCTTCGTAATCGTGTTAACAGCGATGTTTCCATTTTTAATGCAAAAAATATATGTACAGAGTGTCCCAAATTTGTTGACCGAATAGGGTATTTTTTACTATTAATAACGCTAGAAAAAAACCGACCTCGCATGTCCGCACCCTTTTTTCAAGATTTAATGGTGCTTTCAGACGACTGTCATTTGTTTTGGCGCTACAGTCGATTTTTTAGTTTTTATTTAATTTAAATATAGCTGGAAGAAAAAAACTGAAATAATTAACAGTTACAAATACAATCTAAAGCGTTTTTCGAGCTTTGAAGCCGCGGTTCAATGGAATTTCTTCCTGACTTCTCATCTAGAGCTGCGGCAGACATATCAAAGGCGATGAGGCAATGGGCGAAGTGATCTCCCGGGCTTCCCGACGTTGACTGATTCGACTGTAGTGAGTTCCGTGGTATTTATGCCCCCGCCGTCGCGCTGCAGTGGAGGGACTTGAGTGGGGGCAGTGCTGGTGCAAGGCTTCGGCACACTTGAAGTATGTCGTAGAACTCGCTTCCAGTCTGCATTTAGAAACGTAATTTCCTCCTTCCTGTTGAAATTGTTGCCGTGTTTAAAGATCTCAATGGCCTCTCTCGTTAGTTTCGAATAGAAACATTCCTATAAGGTATCCACCTTGTTGAAAAGGATGTCGTGACCTTCGGAGAGAGAGTGCTCTGCTACTGCTGACTTTTGTGTTTGTCCTAACCTGCAATTCCTCTTGAGTTCCGTAATCCTCGTGTTGACACTGCGTTTTGTGGTGCCAATACCGAGCCACAGCTGCATGGAACTCGCTAAACTTCGGGTGCCGATAGGGAATCTCTGCGGTTTTTGGCCGATCTCAAGCTCTGTTTTATTGTACAGGGTGGCCTAATTTGGGTGTTTTAAATGGGAAACTCCTAAACTAATAAGGATATTAAAAATCAAAAAGTCGATGCCGGGGTATTTTTTCGAGCTGAATTCATTGCCGCAAACAGATATCTGCTATCGTCTTTTGTTTCCTTGCAATTGATAAAAGTTCAATTTTCGCCATTTTCGAAAATACTTTGTAATTTTTTTAATAGTATAGTTTGGTAAAAATGGTTTTTACATTATTAAGGCACTTTTTTGAATAGATTCCAATGGTGATTTTTTAATTTTTATAAACTTATTGTTTTTTGATTTATAACATAAACTTCTATTTTTTTAAATACAACCTATAACTTCTTTCTACTTTATTAGAAAGAGAATTGCTTTGAACTTATATACTTTTTTGATAAAAACTTCTTTTTGGAGTAGTAGGCCATAACGCGATGACGCTCCGATGCCGATGTCGCGGCCATCTTTTTGTGCAACTGTCACTGCCGATATTCCGCGGTTGCAGAAATGTATAAATATCGTAACTAGCGTAGACAGTTCAATAACGTTCATTAAGTTTTACCCTTATAAAGACGTAAGGAAAAATGTCATTTCATTCTTTTGAAAAATTCGATATCTTAGACTATAATATTCAAAATAATTATAATGCAGACGTTGCATCTGAGTCTTACTGGAATCGTTTTCCTGAGAGGAGGCAGCCTCATAAAACTACATTCAAAAGATTGAAGGATAACTTAAGAAGCTTTGGGTCTTTTTCCAAGCGAGAAGACGAAGAATCTATAATGTCGTGGATAAAGAAGCAGCAACCATAACAGTAGTAGGAGCTGTAGTTACAAATCCTTCAATTTCCAGTAGGCAAATTGAATCAGAGTGTGGAGTTTCAAGAAAGAGACTAACATGGTGTCGGTGGTACTTAAGCCAATTACAAGTTCCAAGATTTCATGAAAAAGTTATTTGGATGGATGAGACGTATGTTAGTGCAGGAATATTTAACAGAGACATCCGGAATCAAGGTAGATTTGGCTTTAGTGTTTGGTCAACAATAGAAAACTCGCATATAGAATATATGATACAAACCTAATTTCATCCTTGTATAGAGACATTATTGACACTCACATTATTGATGCTTTTATGGACGAGATTTCCTTAAATGATAGAAATTCCTATTTTCTGCAACAAGATGGCGCACCCGCCCACAACTCACGGGTTACTTCAAATTTTTTTACGGAAAACTTTGTCAACAAATGGATAGGAAATAAAGGGCCTATCAAGTGGCCGTCAAATTTGACCCCTCTAGATTTTTTTTGGGGTCACTTAAAGTATAAATTGTATAGGCTCACAAATGACAACATGGACCAGTTACAAAGCAATTTTTCGAATTGCAAAATGCCATTCAAATCGTTTCCAGTAGGTGCCAATTACGTATTGGTAACAAGGGAAGAACTTTTGAACACCTTGTAATTTATTGTTTGTTATATTATTTAAAATAGTTGTCGTTCCTGTGTCACATCTTATTTAAATTAAAAAACTAATATATATAGTTGTTAAAAATAGTAATTAAACTTGTTATTGTTGTGATGTTTAGTTTTGAAAGTCAAATAGTTATGTTTTTGCGTCTTTAAATTTGCTGCTAACTTGAAAATATTTTTGAAATAAAATTATGATTATATGATGCCAATAATTTAAAAATAAAAACAACAAAATTTTCTGTTGTAGTCGCTAGACCAGGGAAATTCAAAGTTTTAAAAAACATGTTAGGCGTGTAATTATTAGGTAAGTTCCGCCGACGGCAACAACTTAGATGTTTAGTTAACGGACGCTGAGAGTCGGGGGAACGCACTGTTTTGGTACGCTATATTAGAATATCTCACTAACTCACACAAGAGCTAAAGCGTCATCACGTCATGGTCAACTATTCCAAAAAGGAGTTTTTCTTAAATAAAGTATATAAGTTCAAAGTAAAACCTAACATGTAACACGTCATTTTAAAGAGAAAAAAATTCTCTTTCTAACAAAGTAGAAAGAAGTTATAAATTGTATTTAAAAAAACAGAAATTTATCTTATAACTCAAAAAACAATGAATTTATAAAAATTCAAAAATCACCATTGGAACCTATTCAAAAAAGGTGCCTTAATAATGTAAAAAACATTTTTACCAATCTATACTAATAAAAAAATTATAAGGTATTTTCGAAAATGACGAAAATTGAACTTTCATCAATTGCAAGAAAACAAAAGACGATAGCAGATTTCCGTTTGCGGCATTGACTTCAGCTCGAAAAATTACCCCGGCATCGACTTTTTGATATTCAATATTTCCATTAGTTTAGGAATTTCCCATTTAAAACCACCCAAATTAGGCCATCCTGTACGAGTGGGTTTAAAGACAGTTTTAACACTGTGCTCCAGTAGCCTGCCGAACACACAGTGTTAAAACTTCAACCCCACACCACCACTACCCCCACGCGACGGCGGAGAAATAAATACCACGGAGCTCATCACAGTCAAATTAGTCAACGTCGGGAAGCACGTTCCTATTGCCTCATCGCCTTTGATAATGTCTGCCGCAGCTGTAGACGAAACGTCAGGAAGAAATTCCATTGAACCACGGCTTCAAATCCAGAACAATGCTTTAAATTGCATTTTGACCAGCCTTCACAGTTACAAATACACTGTTTTGAGCCATAATTGTCTCATTGCAAATCAATATACAGGGCGTTACGGGACGAAATGTACATACTAATATGGGAGATAGGTTTCGTCCATGCCAACACATATTCAATATTAAAAAAGTTCGGAACTCATTTCTTACTGATATACAGGGTTTTGTATACATTTTGCCCAAAACAAAAATCAATCATATTTCTCAGAATTTTTGCAGAAATGAATTCAAATTGCATGTGCGTGAGACGTTGGAGGATAAGAACCCAGGAAGGTAACAAAAAGTTCTAAATTTCCAAAGCCGGACTAATAAAGTTGTTCTTACAAATGACTTATTAGGTATAAACTTGCGTACCTCCTTTTTATTTATTGTACCATTTCTTGATATCTGTGACAAAAAAAATTACAGAAAACAAATAACAGAGATGAAAGAATAGTAACAAACAAGCATAATAGATGAATAATTTCAAATACAAATAAATCTTACTATTTTGTTTATTTATTGGTGACCATTACCCCAAAAACATTACACATATTTATCTAGTTGTCTGATGTGTCTGGGAAAAAACTCTGGGAAAGTGGTCTTTCCCAGAGTTTTTGCAGACGTGATTGATTTTATTTTGGGCAAAATTTATACAAAACCCTGTATAACAGTAAGTAATGAGTTCCGAACTTTTGTAATACTGAATATGTGTTGGCATGGTCAAAACCTATCTCCCATATTAGTATGTACGTTTCGTCCCGTAACACCCTATATACTTTACAATTGTTCACTAGTTGGAGAAGTGCAATTTTGGTCAAAATTACCTCAAAAGAACGAGGACCCAATGAAAAGTTAAATTTTGATCGATGAAAAGAAAAATTGAAATAACAAAGCGTTGAACCAAAGCCTGCCAAAATATAATAGAAAAGTAAAAAAAAATAAAAATCAATGAGAAAGAAAAATTAAAAAAAAAAAAGAAAAAAGCCGCCAAGGAAGAGAAGGCGGGAATAGTTATAGTAGAGGAATGCAAACAACCCCAAACAGTAAATTTTGTTTTTAGTCAGAGGAAGAAGAAACATCTAAATTTTCGCCGGAAATTCTAGTTGAAGAACTGCCATAGCAAATAAGAGACAATAATTGTAATAGAAATTGTTACTTCTTCGACTTTCTTTTCTTCTTTAAAATTCGTTTTTAACTACTTTCGCAAGAACATTTTTCTCAATAATAATGGTCTCGTGTATTTGCTCAGAGACTTCTTCAAGAGTATATTGTAATAGTGGAGTTGATTAGCGTCCTTTAGGATAATGATGGCGTATGGTATAGCGGGGTAAGGACAGTCAATAAACAACGTCTACTTTACGCAGAAATTGCCGACGTTTCGACGTTTATTCACGTCTTTTTCAAGGCTAAAGAGGAGGAACACGTGCATAAGCATTTATAAATTTATAGAATACTTACACTACGAATTTACAATTCGAGCCTTTTTACCTTTCCTCTGTAGTAACAATCAAAGTTTTTTCTTCCTTTTTATGGTCTTTCTAAATATTTATTAATAATTTCTTTTTACCAGTCATTTTTTCTATTACAAACTATAGCTGTAGTAGTTCTTCAAGAAGAAATTGCGGCGAAAATTATTTAAATATGTCGCAAAGCGCCTAAAAATGCAAATTAAAAGTATTTGGAGAAATTCAGCTTAAAATTAAGACTAAAACCGACTTAAAGTGACCACACCTCGTCTAGAAATGTAGATTTTGCGGTTTTTGGAAAAATTGGATTTTAGACTAAACACAGGCAAAACTAATGCAAATAAACGGTAAAATAACATTTTTGGACCAAGATACCTACGTGAAATTTGGTGTTTTTCGAGAAAGTCAGGTCAGGAAATGCAAATTTGGAATTTCCGAGAAAATTGAGGTAAGAACTACGGGCAAATCGTTTAAAAATTTCTAGGACGGAAAATGCACAAGCGTAGTCATTGGAGAAATTAGAATTAGGGCTAAAACTTTGTCACAACACATGGTCTAAAAATGCAAACCTTGATGTTTTTGAAGAAACTCGAATCTTTGGATCAGAGTATGTAAAATTTTACTAAAAATACCTCAAAAATTAAAATCTGGTGTTAGTTTTGAGAAAGTCATGCCAAGGTAAAATCCAACATTTATTAAAAATAATTTGAAGACAATTTTGACCTAAAACCGATTTTTATTAACGATTAATGATTTTTGATTTTTTAAGTTTTTTATACTTTCAAATCATTAGACTGTAGCGCCAAAACAAATGACAATAGCAAAGAATGCGAGGTCGGTTTTTTGTACAGGGTGTCCTTTTTAAATGAATGCAGTATTCCTATCTCCAAAACGGCTTTAGTTACGAGGTTGGTTAAATTACCATAAAGTTACCTTTTGTGGAGCTTTTCAACAGTATTACCAAATTTTAACTGTTTTCCAAAAGATTATAAAAAACGTAAAAATTGTCAGAAAAAATTTTTTACTCTTTCAAAAACTATTTGTGATCAAGAAAAATCCAAAATTCTGGTTTTGCACTATTGACGTGTCGCAATTTATTATTGCATCACCAGATACCTAGATGTTGTTATAAGTAAAATTTTTTCTACACACAAATCCGTTTGGCTTGAAGAAACACTGAAAAAGTTTTGTGTTAAGACTTTAACGTACATTTAGATTTGGTGAATTACCTGTTCGATATTTGAAGGTCCTTGTGATAAATCTCATTTCTGGAATCAGAAGAGTGAACTTCAAATAACCAACTGTCTCGATATGCTATAACAATTATTTCCGAACACAAAAATATCCGATTCGCCTTGAGGACAAACTTAGACAAATTTGTGTAAGGACATTTTTGAGCTTACGGAACAGCTTATATGGAAGGTTGAAGACTGCATCTAGATTTAACCTTAACCTTTTGAAATAATCGAAAATATTGACCTTTCTTTTTTTTACATTTTACAATCATTGCTTAAGCTCGCCTCAACTAAACTAAGATTAATGACCGATCCCAGCAACACGACTTACAGGTTAAGAAAGATTCAAAGAGCTAAGTAAAGCTTATCGAGTTCCACCAGCACTTTCAAGCACAACTTAGCCATAAGGAGTAGTTAAATAAATACAACACTCTAACGAAAATCTCTATTTTCCATTCCTGTTTGATTTTGTCATATATTAGTTTATCTTGTAATTGCAGCTTCCATTCCATTTTAGTTCAAATTACTCATAAATAAATGGTGCTTTACTAAGACGTTTTTAGCAACGAAGTTTGCCATTAATTTGACATTGTAGTTGAAAATTTTGCTGAAACCAATAAAATTGTGTCATCGCAAACTAATGTATATTCCATAATATAAATCTATGTCACAAGCCTCCCCAAAATCGCTATCGCTGGCATTATTTCGCGTTAATCCCTGCATTGGTCACGGGGTCTTTCGAAATCTACTTTTTAATGTTCCATTGTGGTTTCCAATCATAACCGGCTTACCGCTATAACTCCCCACTAAAATGGACATAAACCATTAAAACCCCGGCTTGTTTCTATCATTTATCTTGGGTTTCCTTCCATTAAAATTCGGTGTATACTGGGCGAATTTTGACTTCGATTGGAATAAACAAGCGACAGATGTATTTAGATAAATATAAAAAAGGAAAACTCAGGCAAAACAGGGCCGTAGAAACGCTCTGACAAATGGTTATGTTTATGAGCAAAGATCAATCTTTATAAATGGACGTATATTGGTTGATGCGGAATGGAGGGCGAAAAAACGCGCACGCGAATTTAAAATGCATAGAAATGTCATCGATACAACAACTAGCCATATTTTATGATTGACTCGGGCGCACCCCTATAATCTTGAATCTTTGCCGCACGATTGGGGATCGTGAAGAAAACTGACCCCTACCGGACCTCAAATTGGATTTAAAACAGGGTGGACCTTTATAATTCCCTTTAGAGTCAGGCACGCGACTAGCCGCGTGGTCTTTTAATTCCCTTTGTCCCTTTAATCCCCGTATTTTCCTTTCACACTGGCAGGTTACGCCTCGCGTTTAAAAATCACGTGTTTCGCTTTTTAAACTCTCGTTAAATATTAATTTTAGGATTTTTTCAATTAACCACTGCGGAGCAAGAACCTTCTTTTTTAAATCCAGATTTAAAACAATCTGTACGATTAATACATCAAACTATAGTGGTGTAATTACTGGGGCCATGTGCGACCGCAGACACATCGTACATAAAAATGATTTGTTGTGGACACAAAACCGGACAACATGTTGTACAAATTATCTTATATGAAAGTGGACACGCTGGACCCCGGCCAAGTTTTGTATATATTTTGAACTTTAATAACAAAACTATGAGTTGGGGTGCTCCAACTTTTTCATAATGTCCCCTCATTTGTCATTTTTTTACTTTCTTGCTTGGAGAGTGATATAGATAAAAGCACCAGGAGTAATAGGTTTTTTTTGCTTTGTCAGTTAGTGAAGGCGGTTTACCTGAAGGGTAAAATGTGTTAAAAAGAGGCGTTTTTGTTGAATGACCCATATAACAAAATGATCGGCGTGCTAAGAAAACCGGAGTGCTCAATATGAGGCCAGTAGAAGCCTGAACACGTATGGCGACGTGCTCCAGCTGTGTACCGCAATATCTGATGACCCAAAGACGAGGAACCTGGTGCGTGTCTAGCATGGGTCCACGCTTCGTGGTAGAGCCGACGCCCTCGACGCCGACTTCGAAGCATCGGCACGTAGGGACGTGCAGCCACGTGACCGGCCCGCCTGGAATAGACGATTCTACATCGGCCTTCATGCCTATTTTCTTTCAAGGCCGACAATATTTCAATGCGAAGAGAAAGAAATTCGCAATTGGGCAATTTTCCGGCTGATTCCCCAATTTTGAGCCAAGAAGCAGCCGACAAGCTCGCCCTCCCAAGCAATAAAACAAAAGTGGCTTGGTAAAGGTACCCAGCTTGGCACCGGTAGTACGTCATAGAGCGGTACCTCGGGTCTCCACGTCTTGGATCTCGCCGATGCGGAGAAGCGGTCTCTTGTCCGCACTCGGCACATCAGTCACCGCGGTACGATTACTGACCCAATCAATGTCTATCGATACATTTTAATGCCGCTGAGCCGAAATAAATAGTTGCCTTAATATAAAAGAAGTACCGGACCCGGTGGGTCGTCAGGCCCGCAGCCTTCGAGCCTCATGCTAATTCGTAATTTGTTTTTTCAAACGAGCGATACCACCTTAAAGCTGCACGCAACCTTTTTAAACCTCGTCTTTAAAAGCGAAATCTAACACCCAGAAAAGGCGGTTTCGGACCAATTCGGCGTATGTATTCATAAATTGCACAAATGCTGCTATAAATCCTGCGGGTGTCACTTTTGCTCCCAGGATGGTCGTGAGCCTGCATTCTGAAAGAGTCGAACACGTGACCTGTACACCTCAATGCAACAACCCCTCCTGATACGTTAGTATTTAATTTCCCCGAAACATCGTTTCTTTTTAGGTTGAAACTTCCTAAAGAACTTGAAAGGAAGATTTAATAAAAACTGTCACGGACCGTAAGGCCTACGAAAAACACTATAAATCAATAGGTAGACTTTATTGAAACTATTGACATATTAAGTCGCATTAAGACAAATGTTCTGTCAAGCGTAGGGCCTTATTGGCACTCGGCGATACAAAATGAGGTGTTACGCGATGTTGCAACGTTCCGCATGGAGAGGATTAAGTGGAAACTTTTGCCTATAGAGGGGTTAGAGAATAATAGGTAAATGAATAAACAGGGATCAAGAGAAGGTAACATCCAGCTCCTTAGCGACAAGCATTAAAATTAAGAAGACTATACAAAGGTGTTTGTTATACTGACCCATTCCAGGAAAACTACGACAAATTGCAGGAGTGTAGGTTAATAATAGAGGCAACTGGCAATATTAAAAACTTTCAATCTCTTTCTGAAAAACCGAGATGGAAACAGGCTGTTTCTCTCTCACCGTTCCGACTCTTATCACTCCTTTTTGTAAAAATCCTATATTAAGTACGGCTTAGACAGGTTTTTAGTCTTAAATGATCGGTCTAAAACAGCCGTCGTGTAAACCTGGGTTATCACATTGCCTCAACAATTTAATCGAAACAATATACCGGTTGGCCCATCGAAAAGGATCCACCCCGTTTTTCTTCCAACTGACTATATAGGGTGAGTCTTTTTTTGAAGTAAGTGCAGTATTGCTATCTCCAAAACGGCTGTAGTTACAAGGTCGGTTAAATTAGCAAAAAGGTTGTCTTTTGAGGAGACTTTTTAGAATACTCTACGGTGTTGCCACATTTTAAGTTATAATATTATTAATATTTTTTACATTTTTCTAAATATTTCATAAACCACTCAAAATGTGGCAACATTGTAAAGGTTTTCTAAACAGGCTCTACAAAAGTCAACTTTCTGCTAAATTTAACTGTCTTCGTAACTACAGCCGTTTCGCAGATAGTAATACTGAACGCACTTAAAAAGAACCCTGTACACATCGAAAATCGCTCGAACACGTCAACTTTAGTTTTTAGGGAAAAGAAATAAATTTTTGAGCGTTCTTCAAAAAGCCGACACCTACCCGAAAGACGTGCCACGTCTATTAAAATCATAAACAAGACTCTCTATGAAATGAGAGATATAGATGAAAATAGGAGAATATTTTTGCTCCAATGCGGATCCAAAAAGCTTTATAAAGATGTCAAATAAACGTCGAAACGTCGGTCAAATTCCGGCAAAAGTGTCAGAAAAGAATCCTTGCTAGATAGCTTACAAATAACAAATTGTTTTAGTTCAAGAAATCCTTGTTTAAGGAAATTGTTGCTTAAGCTAATTTCCAATAAATATTCATAGGATTGACAAGACGGGGAGATTTAAAGAAGTGTAAAAGTCAATTAATAAGCGTCGCGCCCAATGTCAGTGTCTCTAAGTAACAGGAATTAATTAATAGGAGCGCACAGGACCGGAACGGATAAGTTTTAACGCTTCGTAGATGTCATCGAAAAAACCTTCCGTGAAATTGTTGTGTTAGAACAAAAATCGCCATCATTGGTGGTGTTTTTGCTAATTGGGCGCCAAGTATGTTTTCAATAAAAACCTAGGATAGTTAGCCGGGCATGGAGCACCTCTAATATTTCTTTAAATTAAATTTAGTTCCTGCTATTACGAGTAATAAAAGAAGGAGCAGCTTGCAAGTCATACTTCAGGGAAACCCGGTCCTGCCCAAGGTGTAAGACTGATGTCGGCATAAAACGTCTGAAGTGAGGTTATATCCCACGAGTGTTTGTCTTAATTATTAGCGCGCATCGAGACAAGTTAGTCATTAAACCAAGTCCCGGAGGGCCAAAGTACTCTGCATCTCATCAAAGATCCAATCCCGAAGATTCCTATTGAAAATTCGGCGACATTTCCTTGCGATGATGCCAATTTAACTTTGGGGGCTTCGATTTGCATTTTTTAATTCGCCCCAAAGATACTTTGAAACAATAACCGTGAAAGTTTAAAGTTGGAGCCCCGAACCCATAGTTTAAAGTTGGGACCCCGAACCCATTCAAATGTTGACCATCGGCGATCAAAAAACCGTACCCATTGATTTTTTACTGCGTTGGAAACAAAACTGCGCCGAAACCCTGCTAGAAATTTAAAAGCCTTCTTCGAGAAGAAGAATTTGGATGACCGCAATGACTTGCAGGAAATGAGATGAAAGAATTCGACACGCGCCACTGTTCTAATTGTATTTAGGCCTCTTTGTATTGAGGAGAATCTATAGGTCTCCGAGACGAGGAAAAAAGGGAATTAATAAATACAAATTAAACGAGATGTGGTGGCAGGATTGTGGGTTCGGAGTGGGCCCATGACTGATATATTAAATTTGGGGGTTCGCTTAGAAATTCGTCAAAAATACGATCGTGATTAAATTGTTCGCTTTTATAGATAGCAGGAGATGTAGTCGAACTGCCGATGTCCAATTCGACTTCCGATCGAAACAGGCCAGCGCAAAATAACCAGACAACCATTATCGGAAATTTTTTCTCGTCAAATTACTTTTTATGTGTCTGTCGAGTTTGAAGCCCGCGAAGTTCGACTTGCAGGAATGTTAACAGTTCGCAGATACCTAAACCAATAATAGAAACTGATAAATTACGCATTATAAATTCCGATATACGTATAAAAATATACCGGCAATAAAATTATTTCGCTTTATTTTATATTGTGCTACATTTCAAGCCGCGAAAAAACGCTACCATATTTTATGTCTTTGCCATTTATGGCCACTTGATAAATGCGCAAAAATTTTAAACTCTCTACACTTTTTAGTAACATCGGCAATGTGAAAGCTTATTCACAAACCAGAAGTAAAAACCTTTAAAATTAAATCTTCGACTTACTGGGCGAACGCAGGGATAAAATGTTACCAGGGATAAGCGCCTGAAGGCCTAAGGCTGAAACAAACGATTTTGCTCCAAATTTTTCATTCATATCTCCAAATGACAAAGATTTCGATGCATTTTCATATAAATTACATCATATTTCTGAAAAGAAGGGCGCGGAAGCCGGGGTTTAGTGGCCCGTCTTCGAAGGCTGTTAGTCATCCTAAACCATGATTTATGGACACTAACATATTGCCAGCGATAGCCCTCCGCTCGCCCTAAAATACAAGGGTTGTTTTGACCCCGAACACTTTCAACATCCCCGCAAATTGAACACCTATCTTTAATTTTCAGTTTAGATTCCAAGGATTCTAAACTTTTTTTTTAATTAAATAAGTGAATTACTTCATAATCTATTGATGTACTGAGTTTTTCTTGAGTTTAATTTTTCTTATTCTTTGTTTTTACTTTCCTCTATAACTGCTTTTTAGACCCTATATTATAATCATATACTTTACTTGTTGCTCAATTTTCTAATCGTACGAAGTACATTCTTACTAATGTACTTCGTACAATTTTGTTTTTCACCTCCATTTTATTTCTTCTAGTATTTCTTAAATTTCTTTCCTGAAATATATTTTCTGTTTTAATTTATTACTTTATAAATGTTTGGATTTTTTTTCTGTATGATGATTTCCTTTTCTAGATTCTTCTTTTAATTAATTGCAGGGATGCATGTGCAATTAACTAACGATTTTGCTTATTTTAACCGGAAGAATTATATTAACCAAAAAACGCCCCAACGAAAGAACATGCGAAATAAAATAAACAAAAAAAAGACATACAAATTTCGTTAAGCATATAAAAAAAAGTAATTAAGAACGGAGAGAAAAAAAAGTAGCAAAAACTAACCTAAACTAAATCTAATGGAAAGTACAGAATATCAAATAACGATAAAAGATAAAACATAAGAATAATATGACAAACAATACCACAAGTACACCGGAATATAAAAAAAATTCACAGGATTAAGACGGCTGCCTTACAAATCTGAAAAGTGGTTTTTGTAGGCGTTTCACATTACCTACTTATATAGATAAAAACAGGTTATATACTGTTACGCCCGACCGTCGGCCCACAGAGATTCGGGCCGAAGCGTCAACGCCGAGCGCCGACCGCGACCCCGGGAACCCATCTAGACTAAACGAGAACCGGAACAGTCGCCTCCGTTCTCGAAAGTACGAGAGTTTGTTCAGGACGAGTATATAAACCAGGGAGCCGCGCGAGATGGGATCGAATTGATAGTGCAGAGTAATAAATAAGCGGACAAGCGAACAGTGCGAATTGTTAGTAGAGAGTAATTGTGTTTTAATCGTGTTGTAATAGTTCATGAAAGTGTGTAGTTAGTTGACGATAAATTATTCGAACCCGTATCTCGTAACAATACATTTAAAAAAAAAGTTACCGATTACCGAATAAGCGACTAGTCCATTAATGAATTTTTTCACGTCCATGTAGATATTCTAAACGAAAGGAAATTCCTTAGAAAGGAAAGAAAGGGTCCGTAAACAAATTGCTTTTCCGGGAGGCCGTAAAAAAACCATAAGTTCTTTTAATTAGTGCAGCGAGACAGTCTTCAAATGGGGAGAAGGGAAATTCCTTGGACAATTTACATACTACTTTAATAGAAGTCCGTAGTACGGAGAGAACGAAAAAAAACGGTTTCATTAATAAAATTTACAGATGATAAAGCATGGTGTAACATCGGCGCTGGATAATTAAAAATGGCGAAAGGAAAGTCTCATTTCCCGACCGGCACCTTTATCCCCGGGGGTGACTTTTTATTACCGAATTTAAGTTGGACCTGTAAAATATACAATCCAAGCTTTTTACGATTCGTTGTTTACTAAATTCATCTAAACTTTAATTTTTCTTATCAACTGTTTACGAGAGTTTCCTTTGTTTTACGTAATAATTTCTGTGCTAGAATATTTTCAACTAAAACCAAAAATTCCGGACTCAGAATCCAGAAAGCTTCGCGACTGTGTGGGCGAGGGATTAAAATAAACCCTCAAAATATAACTTAACAAGAGTTTGCACTTAGCACCCTCTTATATTATACGATTCCTAGTTTGGTAAGAAGATATTCATTCAAAAGGATAGAGGGGACTAAGATAGTTTGTTGACTACTCCAAATTTGTGTTTATTATGTTCTTTGGGCATAATAATATGATTCTACATCAAGATCCGAGTCAATTTGATGCGGCCCCGAGCTGATTCAATAAATTCACCTTATGGCCGACCTTCTGCCCTTGGGTCATCAGCTATTTACATAATGACATCGTTTAGACCGCCAGTGCACTGCCAGGGGCTTTCTTTATTTATTATTACGGATATTGTTCCCTAGGCCATGATTTTATTGTCCTATATCAGCCAGCAATCAAAATGCATTTTAAAGGCAACAAATAATAATTAAATCCCCTACACCGAGTGCAGTGTAGTGGGGTTTTTTGGTTGATAGGCTACGCTTAAACACCCATGAAATGAAGTATTTTATAGTTCAGACTCTTTATGATCAGGTATTATGTTTTAACTGTTTTTTTGTCTTTGCAACAAGAACGGGGAAAGCAAATTTTTCGATTATAAAGGCGGATGAGAGTGAGTAACGTGAAGCCCCAAAAACTGATGATCTTAAGCGAACATATTGCTAATTGTGAGCGCTCTATAGCCCAATTTAACAGAACAGCACTCATTCATTCCGGCAACTTAGGGGGTGCAGTGCTAAATACTATAGAACGACACGAAGTGACGAGACAGCAAGTTAGTTCCCCCAATACCGAAATGTAAATCAGGCTAACTAAATATTTTCATATGCATCAATTTAGGCAAGGACGAAATATAATGTAATTTCGGGCTGCCTTCCTGGTAATAAATGGTTACGTTTTGGATTTAATGACATGTGACATATTTAGTCGCATTGGTCCATTTATTCCACTGAACAGGGGATGAAGGTAATTTACCAAGAGTTTCGAGGCTTCACTTTGTTTTATTCAGAAATAAATGGCCGAACATTTTTTATTCTTATATACAACTGATGTTTTTTACTGAAATGTATTAGGTGGTACTGAAACCTCAGCACCAGGCTTAAAACAAAATTACGGAGTTCCCGTCAGTCGGCGATCCGAGGAGATAACTTTGATTAGTTCCCTCAGTCTGAGAGATGGCATCAAGGTGGTACTCCGCAGTAATAAGGAAAGAGTTTGTTAAGGTTCAGTGGCGGTACTATAAAAACAATTTATACAGTTCACGCTCAAACTTAAGTGGCACAGGTGCTAGTGATGAGCAAAAAAGTATTGGTTTGTTTTCCATAAAATGCAAGACCAAGACTGATCAAACAAGTTCAAACGCAAGACTACAGTAAGTATTGATTCAAAATTCAATGCATATCAATGATTGATATACAGGGTAAACCAAAAAAAGACACATTTTTGTGTTTGACATGTTTTAAAACAAATAACCGTAAAGCTACTTGTTTTGACTTAATAATTTTAATCTTGTTGTGGCCATCCCTTGCTTTTTATACTGGGTGTTGTATACAAAAGTTGCTAAATTTTACGATAAAAAAAGATCTGAAAGCGGTGTTAAAAAAATTCATTTGATTTCGCAAATGGAGAAAAAAAAACAAAATCTGTCAAAAATATGTTTTCACTTATTAATTAAAAAATTAACTTAAAAAAATCGGGAGGGGTATTACGACTTTTTTCTCAATTCTCAATTTTGATCGCCTGTAACTTGAGAATGCCGCGACCGATTGGATTGAGTCCAACTGATTTTTCCTTTTCTTGACGTCCTCTTTCACTTCCCCCAGAAGTTCTGTAGGTGCAATATTTTCGAAGATAGACCCCTTCAGCGTTCGATTTTTAGGCACTTTTAGAATCGCGTTTTTTAAGAAAACCACTTTATAGGTTAATTTCATTCGAATTGAGTTTGTTACGTTATTAGAAGAATTCAAACGTGTCATTCTGACCAAAAACAGCAAAAAGAATTTCCCAATTTTTTTTTTTAAATGTTTTACAATTACGACTTTTTTCTCAATTCTCAAATTTGACCGCCTGTAACTTGAAAACGCCTTGACCGATTGGAGTGAATCCAACTGTTTTTTCCTCTTCAAGATGTCCTCTTTTACCTCCCATCATCGGAAGTCAACGTAGGTGCAATATTTCCGGAGATAAACCCCTTCGGTGGTCGATTTTTAGGCAGTTTTAGAATCGCGTTTTTGGACCATTTTTAAAAAAACCTCTTTAGAGGTTAATTTAATTCGAATTGAGTTTGTTACGTTCTTAAGGGATCGCCAGCGTGCCCTTCCGATCAAAAACAGCAAAAACAATTTCCGGATTTTTTTTTGAAAATGTCCAAAGGGGGGCCATTACGAGTTTTTTCTCAATTCTCAACTTTGGCCGCCTGTAACTTGAAAGCGCCTTGACCGATTGGAGTGAATTCAACTGTTTTTTCCTCTTCTTGATGTCCTTTTTCACCTCCTATCACCCAAGTTCCGTAGGTGCAATATTTTCGGAGATAGAGCCCGTCGGTGGTCCATTTTTAGGCACTTTTGGAATCGCGTTTTTTTACTATTTTTAAAAATTTCACTTTTAGGGATAATTTCCATATAAATAATAATTGACATAATTATAACGTAACATTAAAAAGTTCAGCCCAAAAAAAAGTCCGGCTCAGTGGCAACAAAAGCGCATGCGCGGCTGGCAATTTATTAAGTTTTCGCCGAAATATAAAATATCTAATAATGTATTATATCAATATAATAAATACTAAGAATTATTTTTAGTTTCTAAAATGTTTGAGCTGTTAGTTATCTTGGCAAATTAGCATGGTGTGATGTAAGAAAAAACTAAAAACTCATAATTTATTTCAAATAAGCTTCTGTTCTATTCCTGAATATAATTTACGCATGACAATGCCGTAATGCTTTCAATGTCATTTGCTGTTAACCTAACTTTTTAGGTTTCTTTTTGACGGGTACGCGCGTAACATTTACAAATTAGTCAGTTGATATTGATAATTAATAATAAAACCATAATAATAATAATTATAATAATGTAATTTAATTTAATTAATTATAATCATAAATCCTCAAAAAGACCCAATACTCACCATTTTTATGATCAGAAAAAGTGTAACCATCCTATAAAATATTGGCGACTTTCCCTGTCTTGGCTTACAAGTCAGGTATCAAGATATCAATACACTTGATAGTCTTGGTGTTATTGTAGGACAAAGTATTTGACCCTACGCGATTTTTGACGGGAACGGTCCACTTTCACTACCACCAAGCGATGTTGCAAGCCTCCCGATGAGTATTTATTATTCATTACAATAATTTGTTTTAAAATAAATACGAGCCTATAATCAAAAAAACAAATCTTCGATCTTTCGTTATTACAAATTTTCTTTTCATGTCAAAAAGTACTCAGAGTTGACCTAACCTCAAACTTTTGTTCTTCTAGAGTTTTCGGTAGACTGCTCTGTGCGCTGTGACATTACTACCATCCTTTGTTTTCTCATTGCGAATAGAAGGATGAGAATACTCCGAGAGCGCACTAGGGCGACGGCCGAAAACGCTATTTTTTTTCGTGGGCGTGTCTTCCGCATATGTCTTACGCAGAAGAATGTGCGCATTAGCAAGCGCCTAATCTTGGTTTCCATAGGTCACTAGAAGCTGCACTTTTAGTCCGTGGGGAAAGATTGACGTTCGTAGTATATTAACTAGTATGAATATGCTAATTTCATGCGAATTCAACTTTTTTTTGCTACGTTATTTGGGGATTGTAAACGACCCATTCCTATCAAAAACAGGAGAAAAATATCAAATCTTTTTCTAATAGACCAAGACTGGTAAATTTGTTACGCTCATAGGGGATTGAAACCAAAAATGTTCGTACGCTTTTTTGAAATTGCCCACAGGAGGGGGTAAATTGGCAAAGACGTGATTCCTTACTGAAATTTATGAAAAAAAAAACGGGGAACAAGACGTTTTACTCTGAGCTACCCTACATTCAGACCACCTTGCCAAAGGGCCTAAAAAGTAGCCCAATTCCGAACGGCTCATTTTTTGACTTGGTGATTCGCATCCAACTGGAAAAAATTCTTTAGACGCTTGAGGTGCGCCTCTGTGCGTGCAACAATAAGAACCAAAAGCTAGAAGCAGCCGTGTAATCGCAAATTTAAAGCGAATGCTGCGGCAATCTCGCAAGACCATTTCTCTCAAATAATCGTTTTCTTCCCACAATAAATTATCTCGCATGTTCATTCAGCATGACCTGGGGACATAGCTTGTCAACATTAGGTGCTCTTCTCTGCACCGAGGTCATTAATATTAATCCTCGATTTTGCATCCCAGGTCGGGACGTGTTATGTCAAGGTGCTCCGGTTTTATACTCCCCCAAAAAGGGCAATTGGAATAATAGGTATTATTTTTTTATACAACAACCAAATAATTAACCTCTCGCAGAGGATCAATCGAAACTGTTACGATCCAATAAAAATAATAATAAAAAAAAAGAAAAAAGAAAAGCCCTATCGGAACGGTTTAAAGTTAACCGTAAAAAACGCATTTTCTTGAGCCCATGCCCTCGAAGGGCCGGTCAGGCATTACAATTGGAAATTGAAATGACGTCGTAAGTTCTAGACTTAGGGGTTGGTAATGTGGCATTTACTTCCATAATGGCACATTTACACTTTGATGGTCAGTTACAGATGATCTTTCAAAAAAGGAGAAAGAGATAAGAAATGTTATTGCATAAGCCTCGTTAGTAGACACCTACGTGAAAGCTCAAGCGGTAACGACAACAATAAAGACAAAACCCGACAAACCCATATTAATTTTCATAAAATTCACATGCCTGGACGATGAATTCGCTCCTTCAAAACAATGCCCGATACTTATGAGATAATTTTCTTATTATACCATTTTATATATAGTGTTATCGCGTCAATAAAACTGTCTTTGTGCACGATTATGACTCAGATATGACGGATTGTTATTTCTTGCGGTGGTATATTAGGTGTGGGTGGGAAAGTACCTACTCAAACAAGCCACAAAATTATTCTGCATTCATTTTTCAGTAGCTAGAGGGCCAGAAAGTGCTTCTGTGTAAACCACGAAAGTAAAGATTCGCGAACTCTTTACCCAAGACGGCCGTTTAACATCTTTACTTTGTACAAGTTGCAAAGCCGTAATGCCGACATTAAGTAGTTAACGTCGTTAAAACGTTGTTAAAACCTCGTAATTATCCGCCAAGGTGCGGAGTTATACACGCTTTTCTTAGATTTCAGATTAACTGTAATGGCAGTTGTTAGCTAGGGGGTTTTAATTCTTTACTTAAGACAACTCCGTGTTGGTAATTCTGAGTAAGAAGTTTTCTTCCTTGCATAGCAAACGGTTACTCCTTATAGGTCGTAATGAAGGCTGGTACTGATAAATTAAATTTAAAGTAGTTACAGAAATCGAAAAAGAATAAAAGAGGGCGTACCGCGCGGGGGATCAGAGAGCAAAGTAGTGCCTGTAATCATGTTGGCGCAAAGATAAAAATATTTTTAGTTTCAAAATTACCGTGAAAAATCCTATTATTATTTGCAATGTAATAATTCACAATATATATCGTTGGATTGCCGCGGACAGCCAGTCAACCGTGCTCGACCATAATAAGAAGGAAGAACCGCACAGGATAATGAAAGACTGCCAGTCCCAATCGCCTTCTTTCTCCTTTCATTTCGATGAGATTCCGATGAGACAGCGATGCAAAACGTAAACGGTTTTTCCTTATTCCCGGAAAATTAAAGACACTTAGGCATCTAAAGCTACTCTTCTCCATGCAAATAAACCTTCATCCCCGCACTATTAAAAAATCACTTTCATTCAGACGTCACTAAACAGACCCGTCGAAATATAATTTATCTACAAGGAGGGCTTATTGATAGTCTCCGGTACAAAATGAGCTTTAAAAGTACATCGACAGCCTTGTCGGCTCACAATTTGCATGTTAACTAGATACCATCTTGAAATATTGACAGATCCCGTACGCACGGATGGTGTAGATTGGCTCCTCTCTTGTCAAAATTCGATGATGATTTCGCTCTCGGTCGCCTGCCTAATCGTATGCATGGCTTTCAACCCCATGTTCATGTAATATGCATACTTACGTAATACGTTATTATCTCGGTAAGATATTCATTATCTTGTCCTTTTTTCGAGTTTAATAATGATATGACACTGTGTTGGGATAAGAGGCAGTGGCAAATTTGTTTTGGCTCGAGGGTGGAAAAGAAAAATTACGAGTTTTGGTTACTTGATAATTTAGGAACTTGACTATGAAAGTTGTTTTTCTTTGTAAATGATTAGTCAGCAAATTTATTTAGAAATTGTTTAAATATTTACGAGAAAGAGCAGTGGAATTTAATATTGAACATTACAAACCTCACCATGGTAGGACCATATTATTATGGTAAACTTTTTGCAAACTAACCAAGAATTATAGAAAAACAAAACACTTACATGAGATAATCTGCATGTAGAATCCTCTCGCTCCTCTATAGGCTCTTCAGTATTCCATCTTTATTGCCTCACCTCCTCAAACGAAAGTAGTACCGTTCACTTCGAAGTCCTAGTCTTTACATCTTATCGCAATTCCGGGCCAGAGAACATATTTTAAGGCAAAGGAGCACTAGTGAAGACCTAGCCTTGATAGCTGTAAAGCAGAAAAATGCTTTCGTTACTCACATTACAGACTCCACCACCTGTACGACAATATTTTTCCGAGTTTTTGATAATTATAGAAAAACAAAACACTAACAGGAGATAACCTGTGTAAAATCCTCCCCCTCCTCTAGGCCGTTCAGCATTGATCATTAGCAGGGTATTCCGTGCCTTTCAAAGTTCTACTCCTTACTTCACATCGCACTTGCGTGAGAGAAAACGTATTTTAAGGTAATAGAGCACGTGCGGAGACCTTGTCTTAATAGCCGTGAAAGTGCCACCATTACTCATGGTGAGTGATCCTGCAAAGATTTAAGATTAACTGGCTGGCATTTTTGACACTTCCAAAGAAGTCAGTGAAATGGTTTTGGCCCTAATTCCCTCTATTTAAAGTATTAGAACTGCAATATTTTACCTAAATTTGGCATTACAACTTTTTATTTATTTTTTTATTATATATTAAAAAAAAACAATTTTTTACGGCTACTTTTCCGTACAACAAAGACAGACGACGCTCCTGGTGGGACACCCTGTATAGACGTAAGCCTTCCCTTATGGTTAGGGTTAGCATGGTTTTTTTAAAATATTGTTACGCCCGACTGTCGGTTCACAGAGATTCGGGCCGAAGCGGCGACCACGACTCCGAAACTCATTTAGACTAAGCGAGAACCGGGAACAGTCGCCTTCGTTCTCGAACGTACGAGAGTGTGTTCAGGCCGGGTATATAAACCAGCTAGCCGCGCGAGATGGGTGGAATAGATAGTAAATACGAGGATAAGAGAAGTTAGTAGAGAGTAATTGTGTTTTAATCGTGTTGTAATAGTGAAAAGTAAATAAAAGTGTGTAGTTAATTGACGATAAATTATTGGAACCCGTATCCGGTAACAATATTATTAGTGAATAGTGAATTTTTGAGATTTATTGTAGTTTTTGAGTATGCTAAAGGTTGTGAAAATAACAATGAACGTATTTAATTATGAATATATTTTCTTTTTTGACTACTTACTTTTGGATGAAGCCTCATCCACTTTTTTGGGCGATTCGTTCGTTGTTGGAGAAAGAATTTCGCACTACTCACAGTAAAATGACTGCGAATAATAATTTATCCTAGAAAAGGCTCGGACGATTCGACCTTGTCGACGTTTCGGCAACTTCTCTGCTGCCTTCTTCAGAACTATCTAAAAAATAAAGCTTTAGAAACAATGAAATGCAAAAAATTATAAATATTAATGTGTTTGTCTTGGAGTATTAGTGTATGATATTCTGAAAACCGTTTTTGCCTCTGACATGAAAATGTCATTTGATAAGAACTCGCATTATTACGAAAGGTGCGTTTAAAATTTTTGTTTAATGTATTGGTTAGTTCCTAATAGAATCTGTTCTAAGTGTAAAATAGGCATAATGTGAATGTTATTATTAATTTGTGTGTAAGTTACCATTTTGAACTTCTTGTTTTAACATAGGTAACCATGTGTTATCTATGTTTGATGACTCAATGATCTTTTAATTTAATATATTTTCTTTGTCAACATTTATTAAAAAAAACTTCAGAAAATTGGCAACTTGAATGACATGGGAATGCTTGATACTCTATCTGTGGATATAACTATAGTGTGAAAAAAAATGGCGGGCTCGAAGGACAAAAAATTATTTTTAAGAACAACTCATTTTCGGCACTTATTATTTCTCAAATATATTTAACCTAAAGTTTCCTTGTGTGATGGTTTCAAGAAGGTTTAAAATAAAAAAAAAGATGATAAAAGTGCTGCATGTGCTAAGCCAAGTGCATGTAATGACCTTTACCACTTTATGAGATATTTTTTTATGTTTGTAGAATCACAGTAAAAAACACAACTATCTACCCACGTCGTCATTAAAGAACTGTTCTACCTTCTCTCGTAAAGAACTTGACAGTTCCCTGCCCTAAATTCATCTAGTGCTACATGTGGGTGATTCACGCGAAGAAAGTTCTACACCCATTATTGGATGTAGCTTCTTCATTATTTAAAAAGGTTCTTGTTTTCTTTTGAGTTGATTAATAAATTATGTAAATAGATAATTAAAATGCCCATCACGGCCGCCATTACTACAGTTTAAATTTTACCGAAAAGCCTTTAGGTACATACAGTACGGTTGGGCTAATACATAAAAATGAACCGCATTATGCACTTATCTTTGAATAGTTGCGGCTGTCCACACATTATACCTAATAAACGCAAAGTAAATTGCGAGCGAGCATAAAAATCGAAAACTTAATTTAAATTTAATATATAATTAAGCAGATTATTTTAATGGGTAGAAATAAAAAAAGTTAATCGAGAGTATGGCAACAACGTTGTAATTTAGTTAATTCGTCCCTCAAATTGAACTTCGGGCTTGTCTTCACTCTCTTATTTTCTTTCTTCCTCTAATCCTACGCATAAGTTGATCTCATCGATGAGGATCATTAAACGGCCGCAATTAGAACCTTCGCAAAAACGTCTGATGATTCTCCGGGGTATAATAGGCAGAAAAATTGATAAAATGGCACAACATAGTAACACAATGGTGAAAAGTAAAGCAATTTTATGCAACAACTCCAACGCAATTCGAAACGAAAAAACGAATGGCAAAAATGAATATTAAATAAGTTTCGCAATTTTTCTTCGACAGTATGCCGTATAATCAAGGCAAAACCGCAGCTTACCTTCCCGGTTGACCAATTACAGTGATCGTCACACCGTATAATTTAGACTCATAAATTAAATTGAGATTCCCGCCAATATTTTTGTGCATGGGCAACAAAACAATTGAATATATATGCGACAGTTGTTTTAGGCACATTAAACTATTAACCGCGTATTTTTGAAATATGATAGAGTTTTACTAATCTCCATTAAAAACTAAATTGAGCCCAAGTAGCGATAGGATCAAACTCGAGGGTTGTCCCTGACCGATAGCGGTCACTGATAAAAGATTCATCACTTGATTGCATTCGCTGGTCGTGGCTAAAAGTCCGCTACGTTTACGGCACATCCCAGGGCCCATTACTGGCCCATAACCTCTGGAAACGACAGGGCTGCGCCCGCGGGGCTTTGTCGTTACAACCACAACACCAGCGTCCCGCCAAAATTTAGTATTTAACTACATTAAAATCCGATGATATTCCAAAACAACAAAAACATTTTAGGACCGTTTACACGTATTAACGCAGCATAAAAAGACACTATATCTACATAAACAACCAGATACATACGTTTGGTACGATACGCCACTGCTCTGAATATGTGAAGCCTCAAAGACACAGGTTTCCCCCGAATTCACCTTAGCTGTCGGTTGTTCTTTTACAACATCTTGGGGATTAGTGGAGTGCGATCATAGGCCGTAATTGGACATAATTGAACATCTAATGTGGCTGGGGATCAAAACTGCCGATGCCCCTGTCTTTTATGGGTCTCCTGCTGCCGCTGCAATGGGGCCTTGCTTGCAGAGTTGCAGAGGTCCTGATGCTTAGTTTCATACTCTATTTTGGCATCTGGAAAATTTTGATTTTATGCGTTAATGTGGAAATTTTAATACGTTTCTTAAAGCAAAGTTTCAATTTGAAAAAGTGAGGAGTAAGTCTGAGAATCGAGGTATGTACTTAGCTATCAAAAATTATTGAATGAAGTTACCAGCATTAGTTCTGTCTGAAATTGCTTCAAAATTAAAAAAAAAAGATGCTTCTACTTGTTGTTGTCTTTTTTATATTTCCACGAGTAAAGCTTGGGAGTTTTAATAACTCTATACTCTGTCAGAGGACCTTTTATGGTCATCATGACTTGCAATGCAATTCATTGTGAATACAAAAATTTGTAAAGTGAAAATATATGTAAAAATTAATAAGAGATACATGTTTTTTGCAGAAAACTTTTTGAGTAGCAAAGCGACAGAAAACACTCAAGTTACCCACACTATTAAAAAAAAATACTCAAGTTATCTGTACAACAAAAACTCCCCCCGAGGCAAAACTTCCATAAATAGAGCAAGACCTTAAATCAAAAACTGTAAGATTTATTTCGCGATTCACTGACTTTTTATGAGACTTTTGTATTCGAACATAACACAACTCAGTATACCACACTGACCTGTAGAACGATTTTTTTCTTGAGGCCCAACTGCGACCACCCTTTGAACTTTTCATATCTTTCAATTTATGTTATGTCAGTCAAAATCTCCATATAAAAATCCATTATTATGACAGGAAAATCACACAAACACCCTGTAACTATTAGCACACTGTATGTAATTTTCAATAGTATGTCCTTATGAACGTCCTATAATATCAAAAAAAGCAGAAAACAAAGTAAGTCTGACAACACGGCGTGGAAAAAAGGGCATGTAATGTATTACAGGAAACTCGACAACCGTGCGATTTGGACCGACAGCACCGTAATCTCTTGCGTGAACTAGTTCTGCCTTTCATACAAAGATGTCGCCCCAAAAGTCGATTGAGCCGAAGGGCTTACTCCCCAATTTTTTGAGCGTTTTAATTAGTTAAACCCTTAATAATTATATATATGGCAGATAGAAAACTGATGTTACATATTATATTTCACCTACTACACAAGTATTGATTAGTTAGGGACTACGCTTAAACCTTTGCTTGAACAGAGTAAAGTCAATTATTTTACACTCTCGCATAAAACCTTTATAATCACAGTAATTTTTTTTGTATTTGTTTGCAATTTGGATATTCCTAGCCTTGATCTAATCAAATACATTTCGTGTATGTCAAGAAAGTCTTTAATACAATTTTTTATCAACAAATAATGTTAAAAACAGAAACAAAATCAACTTAAAGCGTCAATAGATAAGATTCAAATTACGTCATAATGGATATAAATTTAAAAATCCTAATTATTTTGTCTTCTTGTTAATAGAAAAATTTAGAGAGATCGTTCTGAGAATATTCCCATTAAATAGGTACTCGTTGAGAAAACAAAGGAACGATAATCCTGGATCAGATTGATCCCCACAGCTGCTTTTCAGACAACCGTAGTGGGTGACCGCTGACAGCCTGATTAATTGGCTGACAATCAGCTGCTATAACTCATTCAGTTTTTTACATTTGTCAAATTTTTTATACCTTTCAGTACATCTTGAGAAGATACCAAAAAAATGTCAAAGTCAGATTTCCAATGCCTACTTGATATCAATAATAAGTGAATGGCTTATAGTAATCAAGCCGATCTGGATTGCAGTTTCTGAAAAGGGCTTACGAAAACAAAATGGCTACTTTGTTCTATCCATCTTTCTCACATTACGTAACCTTGCAATATGTCAAACAAGCACAGACGTTTTAGGCGGCCATTTTGCCATTCTATCTACCCCAAGATCACAATTGTTCATAATATCACTAATTTGGTATAAACTGAATAGGTTTTCTTTCATAAAATTACTGGAAACTGGATAATTTAGATTAAAGAAAAAAAAATGCTCCAAATGTCTGCTAGAACTAACCTTTCGCCGGGCAGCATCACTCTCACAACCATCAGCAAATTTATTACGAAAACTTTCCTTTTAGTCCTCTTGGAGACGTAAAAACACTAATGTTCAAAATAATAAACTTTTCGCTTCACGTTTTGATCAAATTTCATGTTGGTAAAAATATATTTTATATATATTACTAAAAAAAAATTCAAAAGTGTTATGACTTGTGGACGTGCGTCTAATTTCAAAATAATCCAAATAACTAATTACGGCGCCAGCGCATATGCACGCCGACATTCCAAGGCCTTTTTTTGTTAGTCTGGTTTTCGTGCCATTACTGTCCAAGGAGTATGTAGGCATCCTTGTCTTGACAGTATAAAGTGATAGGGATAACAGAATCCAAAAGGAAATGATTTTTGTTAATCATTCATACTGATCTTAAGTTTCTCACTGTCTTAACCGTGGCGACGTACATGTTTTGTCTCTTTTTTTTAAGTAATAACACCGTGAATTTGGCAGTGGCGGCGGGTGGTATATTATTTACTATTAGTCAAAGCAGAGGCGTGACTGACTTTTAAAGTCAATAATAAATAAAATATACTTAGATACTGACTCTAAGCCTGGGCAGCTTTTAATCTGTTGTTGTAAGGGCAAAATTTTCATTAACCCGAAGCGCTAAACTGATAGCAAATAGTGGCAATTTAAAGCGGGTAATCGCGCATTTATTTGCATTTTGAAAGCATTTTACATGTACTGATGCAGATAATGATTGCTTTTGTCAGCTTAAATTACATCCATAAAACCGTAAGTGGCAGGATAAGATATAAGGCCTATGAAAACAAAATGGCTACTTTGTTCTATCCATCTTTCTCACATTACGTAACCTTGCAATATGTCAAACAAGCACAAACTATTTTAGGCGGCCATTTGGCCATTCCTTCAACCCCAAGATTACAAAGGTTCATAATATCACAAAATTCGCATAAACTTAATAGATTTGCTTCCATAAAATTACTGGAAACTGTATAATTCAGATTAAAGAAAAAAATTCTCCAAATGTTTACTAGAACTAACCTTTCACCGGGCAGCATCACTCTCTCACAACCATCAGCAAACTTAACACGGAAACTCTCCTTTTGGAGACGTAAAAACACTAATGTTCAAAACAGTAAACTTTTCGCTACACATTTTGATCAAATTTTATATTGGTAAAAAGATATTTTATGTATATCACCAAAAAAAAATCAAAACTGTTATGAATTGTGGACGTGCGTCTAATTTCAAAATAATCCAAATAACAAAATTATGGCGCCAGCGCATATGCATGCCGACATTCCAAGGCTGTCTTTTTTTTGTTAATCTCGATTTCGTGCCATTCCTGTGCAGGGAGTATATAGGTATCCTTGTCTTGAAAGTATAAAGTGATAGTGATAACAGAATCCAAAGTGAAATGATTCTTTTTAATTATTCATAATGATCTTAAGTTGCTCACTGTCTTAACCATGTCGACGTACATGTTTTGTCTCTTTTATACCTCTTTACTACCGTGAATTTGGCAGTGGCGGCGCGTGGTTTATTATTTACTATTAGTCAAAGCAGAGGCGTGGGGGACTTTTAAAGTCAATAATAAATAAAATGTACCAAGGTACTCTAAGCTTGAGCAGGTTTTAATCGGTTGTTGTAAGGGAAAATTTTCATTAACCCGAAGCGTTAAACTGATGGTAAATAGTGGCAATTTAAAGCGGGTAATCGCGCATTTATTTGCATTTTGAAAGCATTTTACATGTACTGATGCAGATAATGGTTGCTTTTGCCAGCTTAAATTACATCCATAAAACCATAAGTGGCAGGATAAGTGTAAACTTTAATTCATGCTCCCCCTAAACTTAAACTAAATTACACCTTTACGGCGCTACTCCCTCGTTTTATCTATGAATAATCTCTCAACACTAAAATGTACGAATTATTTAAATACGTCATCAGAATGTTTTGCTCATTTTTAAAAAACAATACAATGAAGGTATATAAAAAAAAAGAACCCAAGCCCCAAGTACAGTCAATAAATCACCAAATGATAAGCACATCGGAGAGAAAAAAAAACAAAAACTTGCATCATAAATTCCGACCCTTTCTCGGGTGAAAGTCACAAATCTCGTGGGTTTTACCGTTAACTTTCAACGCTATCTGTGTAATTCAGAAGCATCATATCTAATTATTGTGGTCACTCTATAGTTGACAAACCTTTTCACAGAAGGCCCATCACCAAGAAGGACAGTAATATTATATTTTGAGGGGTGTAAAACGCGAGATCATCCGATAGTGGGCTTTTTGACAGTTATAATGTTCATATGAATCAAGCAGGTAAAAGTACCAGGAACAGTGGCTTTCTTTTGCCTTGAAATATATGTGTCACTGAGGTATAAGTTATGTCTTAATTTCGTTACAAAATTGTGGCCTACCCCACGCGTATCTTTTATCTAACGTAATTTTGTAGCGCATGGATAAATCAAAACACAATGTTGTATAATTTGCTTAAATATACCCCCAAATTTAACCACTAAACATTGTAAAGCTTTAAATTACCATGTTGAACAACCTTATGTTAGGGTTGGAGCTGAAGATAAAAGGACTCTCGGGCATCCCCTAATTTCGTATGTATATTATATTAGCTATCTCTAATTTTATTGTGTAAGACGCGCTATATTGAATTCGGAGCCAGTTTTACAGAGAAATATCCTGTCTTTGTTTCGGTGCTACCACAGACATGTGCTTTATGGATATAATTAATCAAGGATCATTAAATTTTACTGCAATATACACCACGCTCAGAAAAAAGGGACAAACTGAAAAATGCCCAAGTAGAAATTTATTGATACCAACAGCACAACATTTCAGGCGATTTATCATTAAATTAAGAGTGGTCAAATTTATAATATTGTACGGGCAAAATAATATATCAGATTGCATCTTGTGTTCGGCCACCAGCTGGGCCTAATGAGGATGGGCATTACTTACAGATTCATCGTGCTCAAACAACCAATAAATTTTGCTGATATTTTTTTCTGCTTATTCAACCTTTCGATGGCACACAACTCTATATATATGTACTACAAAATTGTATACACTCAAATATTCCTTGCCAGGAATTATCGGGAAACCTCTGGGGAGCCTTAAATCGTTTTTGGGAGATGAGCTTGCAAGAGATTTTTAAATTTATGCAGATGGAAATTATTATTCTTGTACCTACTTGATGGTAAAAATGCTTTAGCAAAGCGGATATGAGAATTTTGGGGCTTTTTGCTGTTTGCTGCCGTCTAAAAGTGGAACAATAAAAACTAAATAAATGCAGTTGCTTCAACATGAAAAGGGGCCAAGCATGGTGAGTTACCTTGTTGTAATAGAAAATCATATTATGTATGTACGATATTACCCACAATTCAATGGATATTCGATATCCAGCGGATATCCCAAATAGGATATCTTTTTGGAAGGTCCATTGGATATCCATGCAGCATCCAAAAGCGGATATAAAATTACATGAGCGGAATTGCCTCTCTGGTGGATGTTCAATGGACATATTTTGAATATCCAGGGCTGGACAATGTATAATAGGTGTAATTAACCGATTTTCGTATTTTTTTTTAATAATAAAAATTGCAAAAAGTTTCTATACTTGAAAATTTAAATCAAAAATTATCTTGAATTGCTTACATCAGCTAGAAGTGCTAGAATGTGCATTTTCAATTAATTCAATTTGGCGTGTAGTTTGTACATTTATTTTAATGATATGTTGATGGTTTGTTGGGTTTAACCCCAGCCATTCTACTGATCGCCATTTTTGCTTATACTTATTATTATTAATATTTCAAGGTATATTGTATCCGTCTTTGGCGCCAGGATTTAAATAGCAGCTATTAATTAGCGACATCTATTAAAATTCGTGCGAATAACGCGTTGACGTTCCTTTGCCATGTGACTACTGACAATACAGACAGAAGGGTAACAAACCATGTGGATTTTGGCACTAATTCTAAACTGCATTTTTCCAAATGCTTCAAAATTGCATTTTTAAGTAATTTTTAACAGATCTTGGCCCTAATATTAACGTAAACTTTTCGAAAAACATCAAATTTGCATTTTGAGTCGTCTTCAGTCAAATTTCACTTATTTTGGGCAATAAATTACTTTGCCAAAAACAGCAAAATAGAAGAGTTTAATCAATTTTGCCTGATTTTGTCTGTCTGAATATTGATGGTTTGCCTCTAAGCAAAAGCTCTGGTAGTCAGTTTTGGTCACGTTGAAGTTCTATAAAGTCGATAAAAAAGTAGAAAAAGAAGTTTTTTGATAGAAATCTACCACGGATTTGAAAAACCAGATAATTCTGATGTTCTTTTAGTGTATTTTGTAACTGAATCTCAGCAGTTAAATAACCGAATTTCCTTAAATGAAATTTCTGTAGATTTTAATGTTTAAATGTTGATATGTGATTTTACAGCCTTAAGTCCTTGATTTAAAAAATTAAATGTCCAATTTGTTACTATTCATGCCCTATATGCTCAGAGAGAACGCAACTTTAACCGAAATAAATCTTTTCTTGATTGCAACAATGTAGCAAAACGTACTGATTACTCTTTTAGAGCAAGAACTCAACCTGAACGTCATCAAAAGAAATAAAAATTATTGATTGAAAAAATTCCTAATTTTACTAGCACAAGACTAGGAGACTTTTTTTTATAATGTTAATGTGTCTTATTATAATTCATACCCCAATCATATTGTATAATTTATTTTAGCCATTAATATAGCAAAATTAAAAAGAAGCAAATTCCACTAATTGTTCAGTGGTGCCATTGGATGTATATCCATTGGATGTAAAATGGATATCGGGTGGTTGTCCAATGAATATCCACTGTATATCATTGAGGATATCCATTGAATATCCAGTGAATATCAATTTGCTATGTGGGTACGAAGTATACAAACAAAATGTTCCATTATTTCACATAAAATTATAGGTACTCAACTAATAAACTCAGCCCAAGGGGTCCTTTAGCCCATTCATCAACAAATTCTTCGCTGTACCTTCCCAGATAATAATTCATAATGATTTTTTAATTAAGGTCCGTCGTGATAAGGCGCGAATGAAAAATGTTCAAGATGCAATGGAGATATAAATAAAGCTGCTATGGCAGGATTCCCTGTGCATTGGGCGAAAAAAAAACTCTTTGTTTGGTACATTCGTTTAAAGTTCATAATTCGGCATGAAAACGTATACGTTAAAGAAAAATCATAAACCTCTCACAGGTATTGCATTTTCCATGAGATGTGCTTATGGATGTCGTTACTTTTTACTGCCAAGAGACACTTGAAAATACCAAAACTTATATTAAGCCGCAATAAAATGTTTAGGCTTACTTCTTTGGGGGATAAACCGCCTTACTAAATTCCAATTTGAAACAGGACCGTACAAGTACACATGTACGTTTTATTTACGGTTCTAATATCTAAATTAACATTTGTTTCATTGCTCCAACATGCAGTAATGTTGATTCTTAATCCATCCTCAAGGAGATACCTACTCGTGATTGTAGAAATACGGCTCTGTTCCCCACTGACAATAAAATGTTTAGAATCACCAGAACAAAGGGTGGGATTCCTAAAATATGCATTGTAAATCCATTCTTTTCTTGTTCTTCCCCAGAATATAAAGAGCAATCAGTATAAAGGCATACGACTCCGCAGGTCTCTTGTGGCTAATAACTATACATATTTTAAGGAAAACCTCACCGCTTAAAACTGCTGGTAATTCGAAATTGCCGGTAAAAATCGCACAGTGGAGACAGATAAAAGTCTTATTATTCAACCCTTTCGGATTTTCTAATGCAGGAGGTTATTGTGTGTGAAATTAAAACCCTTTACTTTAACCCTTGAAAATAAGCTCTCTCTACTTACCGGAATCATCATTTCGTGTTTGGGGTGGCTGAATTTTTGTTGGCTGCCATTATGCTTTAGAACATCTGAAAACAAATTATGGTTAAACGATTGGCTCAAGGAGGTATTCACCCTTGGCATATAAAAGCTATTTCATGTGGCATAAGAAATAACGCGAAAGGTGTATTATTCGAGCATCCCTCTAAATTTACAACATTTGAACAAATCCCGAACAAATGGCTTGATTAGCATTTCGAAGGAACGGAAATCATAGCCCAGCAGCAGGAAAAGTGCGCCCTACACGCTCGAATGAATACCTAATGCTATTCACATTTGTTTTTGTCGCCCCCTATTCTCTTCGCTCGCATTATCTCGCAAAATTGCATTTTAAAAGATGCCAGAACATGTGTTTTTGATAAAAAGAATATTACTTTCTTATATTTCGATTGTGTCTCTTGTCTTCCTTTAATGATGCAGCCACCCTAAACGATTTATTTCTTTTTTCTCGTATCAGCCTTCCTGCATGAATGATAAATACGCACGACATAAATCTTAAGTCAACGTAACATTTGATCTGACTGTGGGATCAGTTTGCTCTGGAAAACTTCATGCAATTCAATCCTCCATGGACAACTTTATTAATTATGGATAGGGCGTATGAGTGCCTTCTAAATTAATTTTTACAGGCGGTAAATAATTTTTACTTCCGTAGCCGATTGGGTTTCTTGGGATGGACGTATTGAATATCGGCTCCCGAGGGACATTTCGCTTTGGCCGAAAAGAGGAGAGGGTCATGCTTAACATAACAAATAGTGATGGACATTTATAGGACTTTACCGGCCAGTTCTTGTTGCTTACGCGTTTGGTCTGGATCATATAGCCTACTTATATGATCTGTCTAAATAAACAATAAAATTATAATGTTCGTTGAACGGGAAACGTTTCAAGATATATGTGATCGAGTGACTCAGAAAAAGGTTCATATAGTAGGCCTAAACCTAAAGCTCAGCTGACCATGCTAGTGAGCTTTAAGCGCCCCCAAATATACGACGTTCCCGTAAAAGTTGAGGGTGTGAACAAAGTAAGTGGCATTCCTTACGGGAATTACTTCAATCTACATCACAAACGCCAACGAAGGTGACCGGCAGTTGGAAAAATTGAATTATTGTCCATCGTCGCTTTGTAGATTTTGCTTCAATTACAGCTTTATCTCGGCTATACTTTATGGTGTAAATTATCGCCTTTTGAACAGTTTAATCACTCAGTACATCGGGAATATGATATCAGTAAAAACCTCTGCCTAAAATGTAATTTCCAGGGTTATTTATCACCCCTCCCGGGGGTGGCGTAACCGAGCAAAGAAATTCATTATTCGGTGCGACACTAATATCTAGACTTTCCTTAATTCATTTTTATTATCATCAAAGGAATTGCCAGGACCAACCCTTATGATTCATCTTTCTTATGGCAGGCAGGAAATAAGTTCTTTCTCAGTTTTACAACGAATTTACGTTATTACAAACTACAGGCCTATACACAGTGACAAAACAAGCCCTCTCAAGGGATAATATCACCCTTTCTTTAATCAACACATTCTAAGCCGTAGGGCTCAGCAGCCAGGAAATTGTAAGGAAGCATTACCATCAGAATTAAGACACTCCCGGTATCGACTTCAGCCCTTCGTCTTTATTAAATTATTTGCGATTCGCAAGTTTCGCTTATTGCTTTTAATTTACTGGTGACAACAACAAGAATACTTGGGACACGATCGTACACTGTATCGGGTATTGAGAATTTAATGTACTGTGAAATAACGTGTGGAGGAAGCACATACCAAAGGGACTGCTTAAGCCTTCGAATTTAAAATGTCTCCTCCAGGAATACAGCAAAGATGCATCGTATTAAAATAGTTAAGAGGGCTGACACATGCGAGAATACTTTGATACTGAGACTGAGCAAACGACTCTTCCCTATCTATACAGTAAAATCAATCAGTCCTGATTCAGAAAACATTTACCTCACGTACTTGCTTTATAGCTATACTGTTTCAATCAAGATAAATGCTAGGAATGAGTTTTATATATGGCTAATTTTTATATATGGCTAATAATTAAAAATATATATGTGCCCAGTCGTGTGAAAAAAATGCACATCAGCAGCTTGCAAAAGAAAAAGCCATAAATTAGAACCGCAAGAAACAAATAATATTTCTTATCTGCGAGTAAGCATCTTCAGCTTCTTACATTTGCTAAGAACCCGCAACGGGGACCCATAAAGATGTAACCAAAAGTTGATAATATCTCTTGGTCACACAGTTCGGGTTTCGCTAAAAGGCTTTATAAAGATATCTCAAATTGGGAAACAGTTATGCGGGCTTTTTATATATGTAGGTGCGTATAGTATATGTTGGAGTAGAAATTTCGTTGTTGGTTTTTTCAAGCTATAGGAAGTTTAATAGTATATTATTTAACAAGCATATAATGCAGGCCATCATTGCCGAAGGTGGGGTTTTGCGCCCACGAACCTAGCCAGATTCCTGTGGGAATGATGCCTATTATAAACAAATTGAATACTATACTTTGTGGACGGCATTGTTTACAATTTTTTACGTTTTGAACTTCACACGCGTCTTGTTTTAATTGTCAAAGTCATTCCCCTTGGCCCGCCCGATAGTAGACCGGGACGCTTTTTGTCCCGCATTTCGCATTTTAAGATGAACAAAACCAAGCAAATATTAGCCATTCAGGATTTTTTGGCACCTTAGTAGCCATGGAATGATAATTTTTTCCATATTTTTGTCTCTACCCATCTTCCTTTTGCTCATCGTGAAGAACAACGTCAAGGCAAAAGTTTCAGTGCTAACGAGATGTCATAATTTTGTGAATAGGTCAAACCTCAAACCCTACGCATTTGCAAAGTTTTGAAGTTTTTGTAGTGCAGATAGATTTTAATAGTGCATCATGTTATTTATTTTGTACTAGTTTGAAGTATTACTTATACTTCTGCATAAATATAATATTTAAGGGTGTAAAATAACTTTAATATAGTTTAATGTTTAAGTGTAATTTTACAAAATACGTGTGCTTCGTTATGTTGTCCCGAACAGAGCACTTATTCTATAGAAAGGTGTGAAAGTGAAAATGAAAATCTCTGGCCAATGGAATTGGTCAATAAATTTTTTTGACCAATCAATGTTGTCAAAATTTTCATTCTCACTTTCACAACTTCCTACAGAATGAGGCTCCTGAATATGCCACGTAATTAAATTCCGATTTTAGACTGCAAATTTAACTGAATTCTGATTTCAAACTAAAAATTTTACTCAATTCTGATATATACCGAATTTAACTAAATCCCGATTTTCTACTTGAATTTTAACTAAATTCTGACTTTTCAAACATGAAAAAAAGGGATATAATCAAATTCCGATTTTATATGATATTGGGAATTTATGTCGGAGATTAGGGATTTGAGGGTTAGCTTTTCTCAAACAAAAACTCCGATAACTAAAACGTAAAAGTGGAGTAGAACTAGGACTATTTGGAGCAGGGTAGTAAATTAACATAAAAAGGAGTAGAAATACTCCGAATGGAGTAAGTATGGCAACACTGATGTTAAATCAAAAACGCACTCATTTTTCAACTAGTACGTGGTGCGCGCAAACATGCGCAGTGGAATTTTTTTTTCATAGCCAACTGGTGAGTGACACATTCGATCTAACGTGAGGGATCGATGTTTTTCGTATATAAGTTGAGTTTGGTAATTGCATCCCGAGCGCTCGGGATATCCCTCTATCTCACTCTAGCTTGTTAAGATTTTGGGAGATGGTCTGTGTCCGGAGCCCTCGGATGGAATTATCGAACTCGGCTTTAATAAAATAATACGTAGAGTCCATTTCAAATAGATGTTCATCTAGTAAGGTGAGAAGTTGACATATAAATGACACATTTACGTGGAAGGAATAGGACGAATCTGTCAATTCCTCAGCCTGCTAGATGAATATCTATTTGAAATTGACCAATAAGGCGACAGGCAATGCCATTTACAAAATACCATGCAATGAATGCGAAGGGGTCTATGTGTAAAATATAAATTCAGCAATAAAACTCAACAAAACCAGTATAAAACCCTACAAAAAATACTAATTTATTTTTAATAGAAATTGTTTTCCTCAAATAATTATAAAGCGAAAGAGGTCCATGCTTTTAACTTTAATATCGAAAAATGTTAGTTTTAATTTTAAATTTAGTAGTTTGTCCTACACTTACTGATTGCTCTAAACAAGCCTAATTTCCTTTAATAAGTCAACTCGCGGCAAGTTGTGTCTGGAACATATAACTACTAGACGCAAAACAAATAAAGAAGCCAGACTATTAGGGGTCTTGCAACAGAGATTCAATTAGAATATCTTAATTTGTATCTGCAGCTATCTTTTGACCCTCATTTAATATATTCGGCTTCCATATATACATGTTTTTATTTTGGTCTCTGAGAAGACTCATTTAGAATGTACAAGTTTAATTTAATCATATGATAGGCATACGATGAGTTAATGTATGGGGAAGAAAGTAACTTTAGTAAATGCAGTTGGGGTTGAAATCCGGAAAGGGCACTGTCTAATGAACTCTATGATTGCCCTGTATTTACCTTCATGTGGGGGAAAGATGCTGAGGGTAAAAGTAATCATTACAGACTTATTTGGAATATTTACTTTGAGTTTCTTGCAGGGTACACTATTGTTAGTTGCGGATATGTGGCAACGTCGGCAAACGTTTGAGAAAGACATTACAATAATTTCAGATGTGTAGCTAGATTATTGTGCAACGCGACAAATTAAGTTGATATTCCTCGAAAGGGGTAGCATTCCATTAAATTATTAAAATATAAGCATATCGCAGAGACCGATCTTAACTGCCTGGGCTCAGGCAAAGGGGTAGGAGTTACACTTTGATGCCTTTAATTCTTGGATAAACTCTTTTAAATGGAAATTACATGACGTTCTTGTTCCGGTTTATCTCAGGGAGGACACTTGGAAAACATACGTACTTCTACCTAATAAATGTGGCCTTGATTTAATAAAATTTATTACTTTGCCACAGCAATAATAAGATCATTAAGCATAAATGTTTAATGGGTTCGAACCAATTTGTAAAGCGATCAAGCGAGCAACTACAGCGCTATCTCGAACCGCTAATTGAAAGGTAATCGCAGAGTTGCCCGTTAAGGACTGTGGCTGGAAGCGAAATCCAGATTTGTGCCCAAAGGCAACTGATAAAGGACCCACTTGTAAGACACTAACTGCTTCGCCAAATTACCCGGTTTGTTTCTATTCGACCGATTTAGCACACCCCTGGTGCCACTTACGTATGATTCTAAACGGTACGTGACTATTTAGAAGTGCCTCCATTCATAACTTCAACCCCATTAAAATCTTGGATTAAAATTTTAATTTCTAAGCTCATTGAAATCGTGTTTAACAGCAAATATGTAGAGAAATAAAATCGGCCACCCCCTTAGGACCCCGTGGAAGTGAAGGTGATCATTACGGTGGGGTATTATGTTTGCTCAGAGCGAAGGAAAATAGTCCGGCTATCTTAAATTGCCCCTAACGAATCCTATTGAGCACAATCCGCATATAGATCTGCCTAATCAATAGTAGGTTTTCGATAGATCATTTTTCCAGGGTCGGATTCAGAGGGTATCCAAGAACCATTATGTTATATGTGTATAGTAAGGTAGAGGGTAACAACCCTTACAAAAAGGTTGCTTGCTTTATTGTTGTTGATATTTAGATATTACTATGATTATTCCTAAGGATTTTTTTCCTGGAATATTTAATATTCTTAAAGATATAATCGTAAAATACCTCTGGGACACATTGTATGTCAGTAAGGTTTCAAATTATTTACACGTTAATTGGTTAGACTAAATAGAGAAATAATCGGGTAGATAAATAAAATAAAAGAGATACTGCGGTACCAAGTACCAGAAAGGTAGGGTATTATATATTGAATGTGAGTGGACTTATACAGTACTCCACCGGGACCTGCGGTCTATTGTGGCTCACTCGAAGTGCTACCAGCAAGGTTTGCACCTGCTAGCTCCACTAGTTGTCACCTGTTATGCCCAGACCCTTAAGGAATCTGATGAGTCTCTCGGGCGTAACTGCGTTTGCATCTTAAGGTTGAATGATCGTGATTCCGAACAGTGAGTATCTCGATCTGGCAATGAACGGGCAGTCACATAGGACGTGCTCAACTGTCTCCTCGTCCTCCAAGCACAGCCGACACTCTGTCTCTTCGGACAGTCCAAGTCTGTACATGTGAGATCTTCGGTGGCTATGCCCTGTGTACAGTGCAATGACCACTCTGATATTTCTCCTATTTAGTCTGAGGAATGTTTGGACTTTTGCCCTCCCTGTTCCCGTGATAAATTTTTTGGAGTGTGATAGTCCGGGTAGCTTCTCCCACCAGTCCTGGGACTTGGCATTGCTCCATTTCTGGAGTTCAGCCTTGACCAGAGAGTATGGGACTCCCAGTGCCGGCTCCGGGCCTACGAATGCAAAGCCTGCCTCCCTCCTAGCTAAAAAGTCGGCCCTCTCATTGCCTTCGTGACCACGATGCTGTTCTCCTGCGATAGGGTGTTCAGAGTCCTGTGGCAGTTCCAAACAGTTTTGGAATTGCAGCACAAAGACATAAGGGCTAGAAGCTTATGATGAAGCTTTATTGATCTATTGTGTCCTCCCTTACATACAATTCAATGGCTCTGCCTGAAACACTGTGGTGAATCGGCCCAGGCTCTCTGCTATGCAGATGCCATCCGATCTCCCGTACACTCCGGAGCTAGCTCCTTCGTCGGTTTTGGATCCGTCCGTGTACCAGGTACTTCCTGCCAGTTGTAGATCTTCGCCTCGTTCGTCCCAGTCTGCCCGTGAGGAAACCCTGACGACGTATCGAGTGTCCAATGAAGGTTTGGTACCATTAGGTCGGAGACCATGTTCAATACCGCAAGGCCTTCCAAGCCAGCCTGGGCATTGTTGGTCCCACCATCGAATGGCCGCGGAGGTATGTTCGTCATTTGTTGCAGCCGGTATGTCGCCTTCATTGCCTCTCGTTCCAGGAGTATTGGAAGTGGAAGCAGGTCAAGCATGCGTACCATGTCTGCCGTGGGTGTCGTTTGGTCCCCTCTGCGGATAAATTGTCACTTTTTATTGTCAACGGTCAATCCCATCAGTAACTCTTCTAAGTAATACTTCTATAGTCATTTATAACACTTCTATAGTCATTTATAAATAACTATCAGTCTTAGTAGGAAAAAAGTATATTTAAAAAACTGTGTGACATGTGTTTCGCCCAAAAGTACCAACAACAGTTGCAGATGGTAATTTTTTTGAGACTACACGAATTTTTATTTACACGTGATCAAAATTCAAGTATTTTTGAGATAATGGACAGTTTTTTGGAAAAAAAAGTACAGTGTTAGTTTCCATTATCCGACAACTTCCTATCGGTTTATTAGGGAAGTTATAAGAAGAAAATTAAGCAAACGAAAGAAGATTATTACCCAAAAAGTAGGTAATCCAAAGTGGCGTTTTCTAAAAGGGACACACTGTGTATTATCACATGTTTAGACCTTTACAGAAATATATAATTTATCTAGGTTGTGTTATCAACTGTTTTGATATTTCTATTAAGTTCGCTGATTGCACTTACCATGCTGGTAATTAGTTGTTGCACCTTGCTGGTTCTTTGTAATTTTGCTAGTGATGCAGATTAATTTTAGAGAGAGGATTCGAACAAGCAAGATAAGATAATGAGAAATTTAACTGTTACCACCAGGGAAAGTTTCTATTAGCGAGTATAAGATCAAAACTACCATTAAGAGTCTTTGCTAATGTCTACAGGATCAGAAAAGATAAAAACGTCGAAACGTTGTCAACTCCTCGCTAAAATAAATACTAGAAAACAGTAGGGTGCTCGTAACGTCTTTCTGAAGGACTACAAGCGTTGGTTTCCATAACTTGATGCCAGGACTGACCAACACGAGTATTTCATTTAAACCAAACTATTGAGGAAATAACATCACACGAAAAGAAAGAAAGTCCATTAGTCACATTTCCCAAGTGAGAGTGTTTTGTGGTAAGCCGTCTCGTAAGATATATTTGAGTTTAAAAATTGAGTTTCTAATGTTCTGTTATTCCAATTTTCACCATTCTAAAATGACGTCAATTGATAGATGTTCCGTCCAAACAAGGGCCTACCGACCAATAAAAAATATCCACACAAATATAATTTGGCTGCAAAGTTGCCGTTCTTACCATTCTCTATCTTTACCTGTCATTAAAAGGCTACATTAATATAATAATATTAATAATATTACAATAATAACCAAAAGAAGTTTTAACAGATCATCCAAAAGGTAAAAACAGTATCTGGAATATAGAGAAACTAGACTGGCTCCGATTTGAAAGTGACTATACAATTTGAAGGTTGACAATATTGACAGTTGCTATTTGTGATTAGAGATTGACAGATGATAGACGTTAGCATATGCCAAGTTAAAGAGCACGTTTTATAGCGTTTTCAATTGGCAAAACGAGTTTTGCACCGAGTCGACCGCAGGGTAATTCCAGTTTCTTCTCCTTATTTGTTCCAATATTTGCTCGGTGCAGTTCCAATAAAACACGCAATTCGCATTTGCATTGCACTCAGGGCATAACTACCTAGTACAGCTCGTGTCGAAAATGTAGTTTGAAGGAGTTTGAAATTATGTAAATTAATGTGAAATATAAATAAAGAAGTACACAATTTGAATGTTAATAAAATCAAAGTAAAACATAGGAATACAAATATACGTGAATATTGCATCCATGTTCTTTCTGACCACTTCAGTACAAAGTCTGGAACCCATCGAGCTAATCTGGAAACTCTCCTGTTTTACAGTTTTGGTCCCCCTTTATAGCAGTGAACCTTTGAACTGATGACGACTTCCGCCGGAGGTGAATAGCGAACTTATATTCATCTCCTAGCTAGGGCTCGTAGCCTTTAGCTAAACTAGCCCCAAGGTTTTCTAAGCCTTAACATCTAATCTAACAAAAACCAAAAACAATGGACACAATCAATATCCAATTCGGCCTGAAGTTGCTATGACGTGTGCTGACGACAAAATTACATCAAGGGAACCTTTGAAGCGACGGACTTCTGGCCAAAAAGGGGGGCCATTTTTAGGGAAATATCGGCATTGTTGGCTCTGTCCATATCTGCTAGGTCATTGCTGCAACCTGTGTTCATAAAATAAAAACCTCGTAGGTAGCAAGCCGTGGAATTAAAACTCATGTCTGAGATAAATTCGTATTACAATCGAAACATTTTATGACATTTTCAACTTTCAATTTTTTTTATGAAGTCATCTCAGAACTATGTTCTAATTCCATGGCCTACTTGAGGTTTTTGTTTTTAAATGAACGTATTATAAAACGAGAGCTCTTTATGGTTGGCCAAACTGTCGACAATGCCCCTCAAGGCAATATGGCAGACGTTGTCAAGGTCACGTATTCTGAGACGGCGCATTCAGAAGTAAGTTCGACGGGTAAAAATTTATCTGGTAACATTGCAGTTACCCTAGAATTACGAGCAAAAATAGACAAATAAAGCCAGCAAATACTAAAGTACCGAGCAACATTTATGAACGCAGCCGTGGAATAGTCAATTTCCTCTTCGGAATGCTCAATTTTAGACTGAAATAACTCGACAACGGCTCGAACAATACTGGACATAATGCATAGGTACTTTTGAAATGAGAAAAATAGGGAAAAAAATGTATGATAATATACAGGGTGTCCTATTTAAAAAAGTAACTGGATCTTTTTTCGGGTCAGTAATTTTTTTAATAGCACCCCCTAAATACGTTGTAACAATTTGTATCTTTAGCATTAACATTTTTTTTTCTAACTTCACTAATAAACCTTAAAGGCGATGGGCAGATTATGGAAACAAACCTTGTAGTACCATTAACGTAAATATGTTATTTTTAACAGTCTACTAGGACTAGGTGAATTTTGCTCTGAAATGTTCAACACCATCTCAATATATTCAATTCTCATTTGACCAATACCTGCACAATCGAAGAAATAAAATACGCATTGACAGTCCAGTTTAAGTCAATGCCCATTCCAGAATTCATATCTATTTGCAATGAATGCAAAAATATATTAACCTCATATTCACACTCTATATGTATGAACAGAGACATCTATAGAACAGAACTGGTAGTTGCGATAACCCAAAAAAAGAGAGTGGTTAGTGAAGCGTCTGCCGGCTCGCTACGGTCCTGTTTTTTTCCCGTACCCCGTTCCCTGTAATGCCTAATGAAGCCGCCAGTCTATTGAATCTATCGACTGCACCCTTCAATTAATGTCCACTGTTATTTTTTCGACAAACCTTTGATTGGGAAGGGTCCGAATGCCCAAATTTGCGGAAAGACTTTTCTCTATGTCATAGACTAACGTCGTTAGGTTTGATTGAACGCTTGCTACTGAACTCGGGGATTTTTTTTTGTTGACATTTTATACATATGTAAGTGATGTGAAAGTTTTTGGGTCTGATTTTTGTATTTCTGTTTATTTCAGATATCTTCAATTTCCTGAACCGTGAGTATATATCCTATATTTAATACATATAGTATACCTAACAAAAAAAACTTTATGGTACAATTATTCTTTTGTAAACAAAAGCCATTCGTATTTAATAGCATTTTTCACTGGCTGCACTGAGTGTATTTCCGTCTCTATATTCGCTTAAATTAACAAAAGATAGAAATACACTGAGTGCGCTCTAGTTTTCCCATTGAAAAACGCTATAAGATTTCCGGCATTCCAATGTGCACCACGCAAGAAAATATGCAAAGCAGATATCGATTGGTTATTTTTGGAGCAAAACAAACATAAATCGACAAATCTACGGGTCAGTACCGTTCGTGACCGGCTAAAATTTTGCCAATGCATATTGGCTACTTGTTGATAACTTCACGGCAATACGTGGGCGGCAAAAACAACGAATAGCCCGTCTGTATGCGCGACGCGAACTCGGCTGCGTGACTTCTAACCAACCCGAGTGTCGGAATTCTAAATTGAAAACGCCCCCTCACACCCCACTGCTCGTTAGGAAATCCGTGCGCTTCTTTTCGGTTATTAGTCACTCTTTGTGCACAGACGGCGTGACAAGTTAACGCTGGCGAGCAGTTAGACACTCTCGAAATACTACGCGTATTGACATTGTTTAAATGTTCGCGCGCAAACCTCAGGTTTGTTGACGGTCTTTTTGGGTTTCCAAATGTCTCTTCTCTCTGCTAAACTAACATTCTCTTTGAGGAAAATTCTTGTTCTATATGCAAAAATAAGAAGTCACATGTGTGACAAGGTGTTATGTAGCAGTCCTAACAACAATGATTATGAACGCACCCAAAAGAACCCTCACTAACCAATTTCCGCAGGATACAAAGGTGCGTGATAAGTTAGTAGTGACGAACGAAAATGCTACCCTACCAAGCGGTGGCGATGGACTACGCAGTCACATCCGGGTTCCAGCGGCATCCTGCTGCGCATCAGTCGCCCATTGGGCTTGGAGTGAACATCAATCCGGCATTCACCCACTCTTGGTTCGTACCGGCGGATTTCAGTGTCCCCTACAAACAGACTCCTCTTCTTGAACCAGGGCATGTCGCATTATATTATATGATCTTTTTGTCTAACTTTGGTTCTCACACATAGTGTTGAGCTGTAACTGTTGAAATTTTATTATTGGGCAATTGTTACAGCAATTAATATTTATGTACTCACCAATTAAATGCACTGCGTAGGTGGTCTGAATAGCAATAACGAGTTCTATACCTCACCAAATGACTGATAGAATAGCTTTTAGTATACAGGTGCAATGTAGATCCCGTTCATGATGCCTAGGTACTTAATTTCTTTTCTGATGATAGGTAGAGGGCGGTATGAACATGCCTGAAATACATACATTATTTAACTATAATTAAATATAACACACATCAGAGTTTTGAGATGATATTTTATTTTTAATAGACTAACAATAAATAAATATGATAGCAATGTAATGATGGACATTTGTTCTGAAAAAGGTTGCCACAAGTTTTCTATAGCTCTCTGACACATAGAAAATTGCCATATAGGAAGCAAATACAAGTAGAAGTCGACCAATTTTCGTGAGCGACCCAAGATTGGTCTTGGGAACAAAAAAAAGTACAATTTTATCGTGAAACAGTACAATTTTTTGAAGAATAACAACGCTGATCGTGTCCAAAAAGCGAATTTTGACGAGTTTACCATAAATGGTAACACACACTATGTCATTCAACTTATGAAGATATTGTGAGATGGACTATGTTAACTGATAACCGCGCAAAATTTTTTCGAAGAATAGTAGAAAGCAATATAAGATACTTAGTTCAAGTTTCAACTTATTTGATTTGTCTGCCAATTTCACGCGCAGATGACATAGGCCACCTACTATAGTATCCCTGGCTAACTGGTGATGGGAAATATTATTTGTTTTTATTGGTTGCTTGGAGCCAATGACGAAGATGGCTCGGTTGGTGACGTCATTATAGATGTGCAGTAGAAGTTTTCTTATAGATGGGCGAAGGGAAAATTCCCAACAAACCTTTGAACCCAATTTTGGGTTTTTACCCATTTTTTTTTAAAGCACCCGGTAGCTTCAAGATTTAAGGTTAGATTTTTAGATTAGAATTCAATAAATCCAGATTCTGGTTTGTTTTTTGATACTGATACTTGACTAAACACTGGTCAATTGATCAAAAGCCTCAAACTGCACATATCGACAAATGATTGCATAATCAGTAAGTAAGTGTAAGACGCATTGAAAATAGAAACGTAAGTTAAATTTAGAGGTTATAATGAGAGAAAAAACCGGGTGAAAACCCATCTCTAAGTGTCCTTATGGGTATAAGCAATGACTTAGGAGATATGGACAGAGCCAATATTGCCCTAAGAATGGTCCCGTTTTTTGGCGGGAAGTCCGCCATTTTAAAGCTACTCGGGACGTAATTTTATCGTCAGCACACATCAATTGAGAAATCACAACTTCAAATGGTTTGATGTAAGACTTCAATTCAATATCGCCGCCATTTTTCAGGTACCCACTATACTAAAACGGAGGCTCAAAACTGTAAAACTAAGGGACTCTCCAGAGTATACTAGCTCGTTGCGTATAAGCTATTTTACATGAACAAATGTCACAAATGATTGCTGGTGTGCATAAACTGGGCACCTGAAAAGCGCCTAAGATTTCCAGTATCACTGGACTAGAATTAACATTTTTGTAGGGATTTTAAAGGCGACTTCAATCAATGAAATTTTAAGGAGTTTGATAATTTAGCAGTTTACATTAGTTGGCTAAATAAAATTTTTAGTTTTTTTTTACAAAAAATTTACTCTTTGATGACGTGATGGAGTTGCATTATTGAATTTGTATATCTGAAGTGACATTTCATGAATCGTTGCAACTTATTCGTTGAGTCCTATTAATACACGATTTTCATTCAGTTGTTTTATTTTTAATAAATAATTTTTCAATAGACAACTAAATTTACACAAAAAACATCATTACTCAACAGAGTAAAATGGATATTTTGATTTGACAATTATTTTTCTCACTGTCAGTTCTAGTTGTCTAAGCGCGTTTTCGGGTGATAGTTCTAGAGCGCTCTGACAGTATTCTCATCCTTTGTTTTCTCAATAAGGATGTAAGGATGGGAATACTCTCGGAGCGGTCTAGAGCGGCCATCCGAATTCGCTGTAAATTCCTCCAACGCTGCATTCTGTCTCTGTCAGTTGGGTTTAGTTTTTGAAATGGGCTGCGGGAAATGGTTATTTCCGGGATGACAACGTTTTTTAAATCATAAAAAAAATGATTTAGTGTGGTATTGTCGTGGGACAAATATTTTAACTAGTTCGTAATAGTATATTGTGCAACTAGTGTCGAAAATTGTACTTTTCACACCATATTGTGACGGTTTGGACACGAGCCGTGGCACAAGAGTGTGAAGAGTGATTTTCGTACATGTTGCACACTATGCTTTTTCTACGACTGCCTCGAAAATGAACAAATGCGCCCTACTAACTCCCATTGAAAATGGCATATACAAACAGCGTGCGCAAAGTCCACTTTGCACACGCTTCTGCATGCATGAGAGCGTGCGCATTGTGCACTTTGCTTTGCAATATGCGATTTTCAACGATAGTTAGTAGTGCGCATTTGTTCGAGGCAGTTAAATAAAAGTTTTCGAAGTAGTCAAAATTTCGTCAGATGACAGCTGTCAGCTGTGACACTTGCCAAAATCTATGATGATGGACTCATAGAAAAGCTCAAGTTTGTGACTTTTCGCCCATAGATGACGTAGAAAATCGACCCTTGTTGACTAACCCTAGGCGGTGAAAAAATTATAGTTCTGGACGCATTTTCCCGCAAAACTTCTCAAACCAACCACAAAGAACATGTCAAATAGTAATTGTTAGCAATAATCTGAAGCGAAATAGCACTTTTCGGAAACCGTAATCCGGATCTGGTTGCGGAGCAGGATCGCCACCAACTGAGTTTCAACCAAACATCTTTTTTTTATAGGGGATTAGAGAATCTGCTATACAGATATGAAATACAAACATGGCGATTGAGGTTTCCCACATAGTGTGAGCTTGGCGTCTTCCCTCCAGGAGTACCGACTGACTAAACTCCTTCCCTCTCTTCCCGGTACAGCCTTACGGCTTTACTTCAAGGTTCATTTTTCTTGTGTTTCTTCTTCCTCTTTTTTTTATTTACAGTCATTGGTCCATTTCATGTTAATTTATATATTTTTTTTCGACTGCCTGAAAATCAGCTGTAGATATCAGTTTGATCCAGGATCACCATATCCGAAAATTCATGGTGTTTCTTAGGGTTATGAATAATTCTATTGAATTCTAGTATCATACGCTGATCAATTTTCTTGACCAACCAACGTCGCCAAAAATGCCATTCTCATTCTCTTAAGTATAAAATCAGTGCCTCAATCTATTATATCAGATCTATAAATTTGTCTGCTATGGAGTAATCTAAAGATGTTTTATGCAAAAAATATACTGCTCCAAATTACTCACTATCTAACGAGTTTTCATTAGAAAACGTCATCTAGAAGGCTATGAATTTTTGACAGAAAATCACGACATAATCAAAGTAATTTGACTTTTGTTCTTTAACACATCACAGCTAATTGTTCCATTATCTTGTCACTCAAAACACCCTGAGCAACTACCTACCCTTTTGACTACTATTTGACGTATTTCCTGCAAAATTATATGTTATAACGAAAAGAAAAAAAATTGTAAGTCATACCAGCATCTCAAAAAAAGCCTTAACAATAAGGGACGTGTGACACTGATAATCATCCCTAACACTTTTTTCCACCCCTGATAGATTTTTATAACGTCCGAAAAATAGGAGTCCCACGAGATCATAAAACGATTATATAGGGCGGATTCCACATATGAGGGGACAATAAAATAAAACGAAAAAACAAGCCTTCAATTGTTGTGTCTAGGGAAATAATATGTATTTTTTCTTTTTACGGGGATTTTGAATTGCCAGTGACGGTCAATGAATGATTATCGTCAGTTGGTGATTGGCATATGGGGAATTTTCGACGCCACTGTCCTGCCGGAGACTGGACAAATATTAGGGCAATTTCAGTTATAGAAGAAATATATTCTTGGCCCCTAGCGTCCTTTTCAATCTGTCCCTCCTGTTTGTGAAAATGTTTATGTGAATCATTATTTCCTTTTGGCCACTACCTTTTTATTATCCTCAATTTTCTCTTCGGCCAATAAGTTGGCACTGATTAACTTTAAACTGTTTCTACCCCAAAGGCAAATCTTTTTTATCGAGAAATAAAGGTAAATCTTAAAACTTCCACCGGAGACGCAGTTTCTTGATCGCACTCCGTTACTTTTGACTTTATTCATCCTCAGGGGCCCTTGTCCCATATACGTAGAATTGTAATTTCCGCCTTTTTGCTTGAAGGCACGGTCTCAAGTTTTCCCGCGGGGAGAGCCTATTTCAATACAACCTTTGCTCCTTTACATTTATATTTTTACGTCCTATTTAACATAGGTAATAGTTTTCTTAGCAACCAATTGGTTGCACTTCCACCATCACTCACGACCGTACCTACGTAACCGTAAAGTTCACGAATGGAAGAAGGTAAATTGTGTCAATGTTAAGTAATGTTCATCCCTCAAGATGATATATAGTAAAACTTGAAGAGCCACGTAAGAAGGGCATCCGTTTTATGACAGGGGCGCAAATAAAACACGGGACGGTCAAGCAAGTATCGAGACCGATGTCCCGGAAGCTTTTTGGTGTCCCCGGATTTAAAGTGACCCGAGGGATGTTCGACTCATTAGTTGGACGAAGATGGCACGTCCGGCGACCGTAAAAGCGGACATTCGCGGCTACTAAGTCAGCATTCTATCGAAGACCTACCATCAACTTTGGGACGTGGGCTATTACGTCTGACGCGTTCGAATACTTTTATTTAGATTGGTTTTACTTTGTGTTTCAACCGTAGAGTTGCCTTTGTAACCGGACATCTAATTGAGCGCCACCCAAAACCGGCAAAAGAGCGCTTTCTTTTAGCGGCGGCGATAACCTAATAACGACATTTGAGGGGGCCAACGTCTCAGGGGGCTGTGCCCCCGCTTCAAGTAGCACAAGCCAATTTCTGCCAATTTGAGCAAAGTTCTTGGCGTAATTTTGTTTTCACACGCTGGCCCTTCGGTGCTAAATTGGGCGGACCCGGGCGATGAAAGGAAACAATCATTATTTTTATCCTGAAAACGCTTGTTTGATGTTTTCGGTCTTACTTCCAGATGGGTTAACTTTATAGTCTCAGCTGCCATATACGAATCATAATAACTAACATAAATGATATATTGACAGGGCAAATCAACTAACATTGGCTTTCTGTTTCAGTATTTTGGAAATCAGGAAGGAGAAGAGTAGAGATGCAGCTCGGTCAAGAAGAGGAAAAGAAAACTATGAGTTCTATGAACTCGCTAAAATGCTACCCCTTCCTGCCGCCATTACCTCGCAGTTAGATAAAGCTAGTATTATACGCTTAACGATCTCATACCTAAAATTAAGGGACTTCTCGGGTCATGGAGACCCTCCATGGAGTAGAGATGGCCCGCCTCCCCCTAAAACATTGAAAGGTAAGAACGTTTACTTTCTAAATCGAGTAAAACCCGAAAAGTAAATCTATAACCATCTGTGGCCGGCGAAAGGTCCAGCCTAATTAGATTAGCCTGGAGAACAAAAGAAATACTGACCGCTGACTGCAGGCAATTGTTTGGAGAACTTGTGGTTGACTTGATTTTCCGCCGGCTACTCTCTTATCCACTTAGCTCTGGCATTGGGACTTTTAACAACTTTTATTCTCTTGGGAGAAAAATTCCATAATTCCGTCACGCACACAATTTTAAAACTCTTGCGATTGTGATAGAAAATTAGAAAGTGCCACCACTTGTCCCACATACAGTTCGATTTTTTTTTAACAAGCCACGTACAACACGACTACGGTTTATAGCTAATTCTTGTGACATCCGATCAATGAATACCAAATCGTCTATAGTCTACCGACAGCGGCAAATGAGGTTACGTCGAATGTCACTGTCCCAGTCTTAATTATTTCGTTACCCGGTTTGAATATTGATTATACTAAAAATATTGCAACATTTGAATGAAAATGTATTAATGGCTCCGACTATCATAGTAGGTACGTAAAATTTGTGTTTAGGGTTGGAAATAAATCGGATCCCCCTTTATATTTTGAACGGAATTGATATTTTTGCCATAAATCTTCATTTTTATGTACCTATCTCCTTTCAGCATATGTCGACAATAAAAAGGTTAAAGTCAGATTTCTCATGCTAACTTGATGCCAAGTGGAATCTGAATCACGATCAATAATAAGTGAATAGCTTATAGATAATTTAATTTTTTCTTCCACCCTCAGCTGATGCTGATGTCGTTCAAGCAGCTGCTTAGACCTTTTTTGTTCAGTATTAGGTACTAAATAACCTCATCTACTCTCTGTACTCTAAAAGAGGTTGGAATATAAATATTTTTTCAATGTTGTCTTTTTTTTGCCGTAATATCAAAAACGTTATCAATAAATTAAGAAGAAGAAAAGTTGGTCTGATTGGAAGTCTTGTTTTAAGGTATTGTTACGGCCGCCTGTCGGTCCACAGAGATTCGGGCCGAAACGGCAATGCCAAGCGCCAACCGCGACCCCGGGAACCCATCTAGACTAAACGAGAACCGTTCTCGAAAATACGCGAGTGTGTACAGGCCGGTTATATAAAAATAGTGCAGTGTAGTAAATAAGCGAAATAAGTGGACAAGCGAACAATGCGAATTGTTAGTAGAGAGGCTTACGTTACCTCCCCCACGAAGGGTCCTATGTTGATCTTTAAAAAACAGAACGGGGCTAGCGTTAGAAATAACAAGAGGGTCTACGTAAACTTCTATTTTCTATGACCTTAAAAGTAACCTATTCTAGCAAATTTGGGATAACGAAAATAAACGCAGAAATACCGCAACTAGAATGCCCAGTACATATATTGCGACTCAAGTAAACGGACCTCGTAGCTCCGATCAACCTTATGGGTGCAAAAGGACTTATGGATGCTTCCGCCTTTCTCTGTACTTTGACAACGAAATTTGACTTCCATTGGTGATTTCGGCTTCTCGACCCCTATACACCAATTCCTTAAAAACGATCCTTCTCGCGAATTCCCAGGCTAAAGACTACTTCTGCGAGTCTCCAAAACTAGACTCCCTTGGTGAGCCTCCCGACTAAGACTTCTTTTTCTACTTTTAAACAGTACGCTGGTACCCGATGGTGGTAATTCGTCCTTCTGGTGTAATGTCGACCTCCACAACCAGCCCCAACTGGTTGTGGAGGCAAAACCGGACTCCCTTCGTGAGCACCCAGACTGACACTGCCATTTCTCTCTCAAAAACGCTCGTCTTTATCGTCAACAATTTTCTCCTAAACAATTGCAACCATCTTTCCCATGACGTCGATGAGCGGTTTGATGTACCCACATGTTGACCATATTTGCAAGGTTTGATTTTTAAATTTGGGTCAACTAGTGCTTAGTTACTAAACCGGTCATCGGCCGACCATTTGTAAGAATGTTTATGTCTTTTTGCTCCTTTGTGACCAAATTCCATCACCATGACTATTTCTTTGGGTGCTCGAGCAAGCCGCATCCAATGGAGGCAGCCTCAGCCAGGGGCGATTCTACCCATAGGCAAAATGGTGGAAGAAACAAGGGCGGCCAATAATTTAAGGGCCTCCAAAAACTTTAACTTTAAGTCCACGTACGAGAAATTTGGGTTTTCTTTAAATTTAGCTGGTGCATGTATCGATAGAAAGTGAGGCATGTGAAGAAATTTGTCTTCAAGAACTAATATCAGGTTAGTGGTAATACCTTTGGTTTGGGTGGACGCGACCACGGTGCGGTAGCTTCTTCTTTAGGCTTTTCTTCAAAATCGTGTTTTATTAGGAATGTATTTTCTTCAATTTCTTTTTCTTTTCAACCACCATGGGTGGCCTTTTTGTATGCGGGCTAGTCCACCGGTTTGAGCAGTACTTTCTCTAGGACCCCAGCTTATTCCGGTTTTTCTATTCTAGCAACCGGTTTAAGGTTACTGGTTTCTCTATCAGGCAGAGGAACCATAGACCGGTTTCTTTAAGTTTGATACTCTGCTGAACGTCGTCCCCAGACACTATAGGTACGAATTTCGGTCATCTGTCTGTGGGAAGCGACAACTTCGTCGACAGAAAACTGGCTTGGTTTCACTTCACTATCATCTGGCATGCCCTAATGGAAGCACCTGCCGTCGTCCGATGGCGCCACTTGCATACATACACAGTGCCTTGAGCAAGAGAGGAGACCAAGTTTCATTCAAACTCGTATTTCTGTCAGGTTTGAGGTATATTATACTGATGAGCTCTAATAAGATCGAACCCGGTCTATGGTTCCTCTACCTGATAAGAGAAATGAGTTTGATGCTCTGTTGAACGTCGTCCCCAGACCGTATAGGTACGTCTCGGCCATCTGTCTGTGGGAAGCGACAACTTCGGCAGAAAACTGGCTTGGTTTCACTTCACAGTTACAATTTCTGTGGTTTCTTCTTCTTTTTCACACTTATTTTCTTAACGGTTTTCTTTTTGGCCTTACATTCATCTGTCACAGTGAAGTGCTCCACTTCTTCACTGAGTTCTTCGACAATCTTGGCTGGAAGCTCTTCTGGAGTGTCCTCTTCAGGTTACAGGTTTCTCACCCTTTTTTCAGTGTTGTGATCCCTGTGGTTTCCTGTTGGTCTCCTGTTTGTTTCTTAATCTTGAGTTTTTTTAATTGGTTTCTTGCCTTTCTACACGACGTTCTTCAACAGTACAACCTTTGTCTTCGGGGTTCTTCGGAATTTAACATCAGGATCTATGTTCCGCAGTTTTTTCATTTTCAGTTTCACCGTCGGAAAGGTGACTATTCTGAAATACAGTTGCCACGTTTAAACAGGAGTCGTTCTTTGACCCTGGTTGTATTGTATGGGGGTAGTAAACAATTTCATATAGGAGGGTTTTGTGTAATTTCCCCGATGAAGATGCTATAAAGCATCGAAACGTCTGGAACTAAAAGAAGTACGGGAAAAAGATATGGTTTTTTTTCCTCATCTCATCATAGGATCATAACCCAAGAACTACCCCCCATATATTCTGAAATATTTATTGAGTATAAAAATATTTGAGACTGCAAAGTTAGAGTTTGATTAAATTTCTATCGGTCTCTTTGAAGCAAAATCGATTTTTCCTACGAGGATCCATTTTGTAACTTGTCCATCCCCAAACCGCCTTCAGTTCATGGTCTCAAACAGATGTGTTTACGTGTCGCCTTGAAACGTCTTAGTCCACATATTTGCTTGCTAATGGATGGTCGTATAAGACAGCAACTTGCTATATATCTAGATCTCAGGGCCAGAATTCATGAGATTCGAATGACTTACAATTAGAAATCCGTCCATTTGTGTCATGATAACATATTGGAATACTGAAATACAACATTTGAATCTCAAGAAGGGCCCTGGAATTTATTGCTGAAGGTGTCGTTAATTAAACTCAAATACCCAAAGTTTGTATTTGTATCGGCACCGAAACCCTTTTAATAACAAAATTTTCAGGTTCCTCAAGATCCACTGTTTCCATTATTTTCACTGTTTTACTGACTTCTAAACGATATTGTTTTTTTTTAATGGCTTTTTAATATTTTTAATTTCATTTAAGTATATTTAATTTTAATTTCATAGGAAGAATTTATTTATAATTAATTTTTGATTGGTGGCAGCATTTTATCTGCTAGAGCTATCTGAATGTTTTTTTAGACCTTTCCAACTTTGTTTTTCAAGCTTTAAACCCCTAAAATATGACTCTCCCCCGTGTGCCCAAAAATTCGCACATAGCCGCCCAATTGAAAATGTGTCATATAAGCCCCTTAACGAAAATTCGACGGAAACACCCCGTTGAACTACATGTAAATCTAATCATGACCCTCCTGTTAAATTCGGAAATCCAATTCTCAACCCCGGCACAGGAGTGATAAAATTAGCAAATGCTTATTGTAAACCAAACTCGGAAAATTTTCTACCCTTAATTCGTGTACTTGTGGCAACCCTCTAAACGCGGAAATATTTACAATGTTGCAATGTTTTTCTCCCTAAAACCGTATACTGTAGGGCATGGATCTGAAATGCGTGGCAACCTAGCTGTGATATAAGTATTAGTGTATAAGTTTGTGAAGAAGAAAATAAAACAACACTTGACAACACAGCAACAACCGCTAATTAAGTAAAATTAGGCCGGGACTGTGCAAACCTGGGCCTAATGAATTGACATTGATCTAGGGGCTTAGAGGCGGTTTTGTTTCAATATTTAAATGGAAATCGGGCCCGCGGATGTCCTAATCTTGTTTTAAACTCGGGAATATTTGATTGGCGCTAATTTAAAACTCTTTAAATTTGGGGGGAGACATCTATACGGTCTCTTAATTTTCACTTGTTTAAATTTATTGCGGTACCACAATTTTATATAATAACTGATATCTACAAACCCCATATCGCGGGGTCATATTTCAAGGATGACAGGTTCGAGGCATCTTGCTCCTGCGGAAATTTCTTTAGGCTCATATGTTACATGTTTTCTTCCTGTGTTTATAGGCAGTTCAATAAATACGGGCCATATATCTTGCACTGGTTAAATTAATACGTTGGGGAAATATTTTTCATTGGGGCACGTTGCTTGGGGTTAGGTGGTAAGAAGATTTTAATTTTTCCAGGCAGACGATCGACGTTAGGCATGGAAATCGAGCAGCACCATGGGACGCACATATTGCAAGTAGGTATCCACTAAATGCTTTTTTTCTAAATAATGTCTAATCTTTACGTTACAGTCCCTTGACGGTTTTGCTCTTGCCGTGGCTTCTGACGGCAGGTTTCTGTACATCTCCGAGACTGTTTCAATATATTTAGGACTCTCACAGGTCAGTACCATCAGCCTTTTTAATTGATCGTGACAAAATAAAAATAAAAGTTCGTCGGGGGTTCTTAAGTGCGCCCATGGCTGGACACGGCGCCGGCGTACGTGTCCAGGTCCTCCCAGGGCTTAAACCGCCCCCAGAAGGAGCATGGGCATGCTGGGCACGTAGTGCTCTGCAGCGGCGTGTCTCACATTTATAATGTGGATGCCGGCTCGTAATCAATAGGGTATTTGCAACTGCGGGAGCCATCGCTGCCTGCCTGGACCAGCACGCCTTCAAAGGCACGTACCGCTACGTGTTATCACTCTTGGCCCTGGTCTAGGATACTAACCCAAACAGGTGTACTATAACAAAGATCCTGTTCCGTTTTTTTTTCTTATGTTTGCCGAGACTTCGACTTGAGGTTGGGTTGGATGGGTCATTTTCATTTCGCACCGTTTCTGGTTCTGGTTGACACAAAAATGACAGACCAGGTGATTTTCAACCAATGACCTTTGTTGAAAATCAGCTGGTCTGTCGTTTTTATGTTAACCAGAACCGGAACCGCTGTGAAACGAAAATGACTTAGATCATAGATTATCCAAATACATGTAAATGGCAATGTAATAGCGTTTTCGATTGGCAAAACGAGTTTTGCACCAAGTCGACCGCAGGGCAATTCCAGTTTCTTCAAATATTTGCCCCGGTGCAGTTCCAATAAAACAGGCAATTCGCATTTGCATTGCACTCAGGACAAAACTACCTAGTACAGCTCTGCACTCAGTGTGAAAATCGCTGCACTGGTTTACCAATAAAACATACCAAACTGCACGAAAGTTAACAATCGAACGTACAAATTGCACTAGTTTTGCACTGATGGGGTTCCCAATCGAAAACGCTATTAATCAGCTGAAGTCCTGTTTTTGACAGGGCAAAAAACCTCCCAAACTGGAAATGCCACCTTTGACAAGTCACATGACAACTTACTTTTCTATTAAGGATAAACTTTATCACTTAACCAACCAAATCACAACAATTGTCTCTGATATCTATTGTCCATTTATTTCATTTTTCTTTCACCCATCCTTTGTTTGCTCAATGAGAATTTAAAATAGTTGCCAGATTGAGCGCCTAAGCGCCATTTGGGCAATTCTTCTACCTTTCCTGGCGCTCTTACAAAACAGTTGGCACATCATTTTGGCTACATTGGAAAACAGTGCAGATTTAATGTATCTCTTTCTTTTTTTACTGGATGTCAATGAAATAGTGCCACAGTTAAAACCCTAGTGCACCAGCACCAATACAAGAATTCTGTATCCTTCCTTCGTCCTGAACTGACAGAACTTACGAATGGAATACGCCAGAACATTTATACCTATCGCCCTGTCGGCTGTCGAACTTCAGGTGGCGCTTTCTTTCTAGATTCTAGAGCGATCTGAAAGTATTTCTGTCCTTTGTTTTCTCAATAAGAATTCAGGAATAGGTATACTCTCAGACCGGTCGATAACTGTCACCCGAAAATCCTATTAAGGTAAGGCTTGTACCCTTTTTGGCACCTTTTGATGAAACATTTGAAGACAAGCTGTAGAAAAAATCTGGCAACCCTGAATTAAAGATAGGAAGAGTCTCAGCAATCAACATAAAATTCCAATTACCGTAGTTTTTACCGATCTGTATCAAACTTTTAAATCTGAAACCAAGTTGAAAGGTGCAACGTATCTTGTGTTTCAGGTTGAAATGACGGGGAGTAGCATATTCGACTACATCCATCACAATGACCATTCAGAGATAGCTGAACAATTAGGTTTAGGATTATCCCAGGGTCAGAACATGGCCTCACCAGGAAGTGGTTCAGAGGAAAGTGGTTCGACGGCAGGGACGAACAATCCTGACGGTAAGGGTAAGGTCGCATAACACTATTTTGGATATTCTTATTCAACGTTGTGTTCTTGTGCCTAGTTACTAAGATTTAGTAAATTTATAATTGGAGATAACGGTCATGAAAACCATTTGGGCACAATGGCTGTTTTGGAAATAATGTCCCAGCTCGGCAGAATTTTAATCAAACTACTGATTACGTACGAGGGCAGATAGTAACAAAAAAGATAGATCTGAATGGCTGTGCCTGAACAAAAATACACACATACAGTGGTCCCGACAGGAAATGATATTTAAGCATTCAACAGAGGCACTGACTACGTGTCCAATTGTTATTCTATGGCGGTAACACACTGTCACGCTATGGAATGCTACAATGGGTAATATTATATACAGAGTATGTTCGATTGGTGATTATTTTGAGGCCTCGCGGTGTCTCGGCACTATATTCTCTCACACTTTTTTTCCACCTTTGAATTACTACTGATCCTATACTTGATTATGTCACATGTTTAGTGAATCATCGCTAAACTTATTTTGAATATATCGAGAATTAATCGACAGCCAGTTCCATGACCCTTTGTCCGTAACTTCAATAGTAGATAATTGAGAAACCGCAACATTTACAAAGAAGTTGGACATCCTGATGTACTCCTGTTGGGCATATTTTAACCATCCACCTAATGGTTTTCCTTAAAATCTGAAAAGTTGTAGATGGTAAGGTGTAATTTATTTCAAGATGTGTCTACCTATATACACAATGCATGGGGTACCAGACTATTAGTTTCCTTAATGGAACACACTTGTTGTGAATGTTTTCCTGATGGAATGCTTAAAAGTTATACAGTCGGTACATATACTGACGTAGTAACATATTTCCAAACAAAAAAAACATGAAAATGTTGAAGACTACCTTTTTTCTTCTCAGTTTCTGAGAAAAAGCTAAAAAGATCGAACCTTTCGCATAACACGCACAAAATAAATTCCTTTCAACTTTATGAACTCCTTGTACAAAAAAAAATAGTTGAAAAACCCTATAGAATGAAAGCAACTAGTAACTCTTTTATGTCAACGTCGGGAAGCACGGGAGATCACTTCGCCCATTGCCTCATCGCCTTTGATAATGTCGGCCGCAGCTGGAGACGAAACGACAGGAAGATAGATATTCCATTGAACTACGGCTTCAAAGCCGACTTAAAAAACTCTCAACATTTGGAAAGTGGTATTGAATTGATCTGTTAAAACTGCAATTATTTGCCATTTCATCCGAGATTTCGTCACTAGAAATCGAAAAAAAGAAACTCATTCTGTACACTAACCTAAGAATTCCTACTGACTAACAGATACCCTTACCTATTTCAGTATCGACAGTGATGTCACTAGGCACCAACCCCCCTTACAAAGGCCTCGAGAGAGCGTTTTGTATTCGAATGAAATCCACTTTAACCAAACGTGGCTGTCATTTCAAATCATCAGGGTATCGGGTAAGCTAACGCGCAAACCTCGAAGAAAACAAAAGGAAATATAATTTATTTTTGTCTTCTCAGGTTGTATTATTGGTGTGTAGATTGCGGCCGCAATACGTGTTTGCGCACTCGCGTAAATCGCAACAGCCTCCTATCATGGGCATGGTAGCCCTGGCGATCGCTCTACCTCCTCCCAGCGTCCACGAAATCCGTTTGGAGTCGGATATGTTCGTCACTAGGATAAACTTCGATTTTAAAATAGCTCATTGCGAACCTAAAGTTATTGAATTGTTAGATTATACTCCCGAGGAACTGACCGGAAGGAATTTGTATTCTTTGTGCCATGGCGAAGACGCTAATAAACTTAGGAAGTGTCATATAGACTGTAAGTTTCTTTACAAATTATTTTATTAAACCGTAATATGGATGTTGGTTTTAGTAATAAATAAGGGTCAAGTACTGACCCACTACTATAGGATAATGAATAAAAATGGAGGTTACACGTGGATCCAAACGTGCGCCACTGTAGTATGCAACTCGAAAAATGCCGAAGAACAAAATATAATATGTGTAAATTATGTAATAAGGTACGATCAAATTAAGAATCAAATTGTGTTTCTTATATATAAATTTGAATTTTACAGCGGTAGGGAGTACGAGAATTTAATAATGGACTGTTGCCAAATGGAAGAAAATTCTCATATGGTAAAAAGAGAGGAGGCCAGTAGTAACGATCCGGAAAATGGATCTCCCGATGCAGATCGTGGAGGTACCAAAACTCCTCTCTAACTATTAGTATAATAACTAACTTAAGCATTCCAATAGACGACCGTAATAGTGGAGGACCACCAAATCCGCCTTCGGATCCTTCTCAAGACATGGAAGACTCGACTAACCATGGGGCTGACCCCGGAACGATCACCAAAGATATAGGTGACTTAAGAACGCGCCGATTGGACCCTGTCACCAATGTGGCGCACCTACAAAGCACATCCACTCCTGTAGTAGACCAAAGAAAAACTACCACCCCAATCAGGAGAGCGCAAAAGCGGAAAAATACTTCTTCGGATGAAAATGAAGATGATGATGGCGGTAACCCTAATAGGAATTCTGTAATGAGCCCCGCCAGCTCCTGCCACTCAACAACTGGCACCCATCCCATAGTTTCTGCACCAGAATCCACTGGAAACAGCCCCAAGAAACTTGATGATACAGGTACTTATTATTGTTCTATAAAAATGCTGGCTAGGTTAAAAATGGTTATTAGGAGGTGGTACTGGAGGGACGTCGGTAAAAGACTTAGAGAATGCGATGTCAAAGCATCTTCCGGCTTGCAAGTCACCAAATCACCAACCGACAGACTTCAGTACGGATGCGTTGTTAAAGCAACAGCAAAGGACGACTATTCAGTGGATAGGAGCCCATCAACAATTGCAGCAGCAAGGCCCTCTTCCTGCATCTGCACTTCTAAGGCAGCTTTACGCCAATAGAGAGAGTGTTATTAGAGCCAATGTTCATGGGATTACCAGTGCTGGAAGCAGGTCTAGCAGTGCTTCGGGTAAGTCTGACACAACACTCATAACATTCAGAGTTCATGACATTTAAAATGTTTAGGTTATTATCCGAATGATAGCCAAGTAGGACCTCTTCCAACACCTCCAGGTAGTGAAGGTTCGTCATCGTATAGTGAACATCAGTTCTTACTTTCGCAACATCAGAACTATCCAGCGGGGTATTCCATGGACTATCATTCGGCAATGACACCTCCGTCCAGCGTTTCTCCTAGGGATAAGCATCAACAATTACATTCAGGAGTGACTTTCGAATCTCCCGTGCCATACCAAGATGTCCTCAGACAGTATCCCGATAGTCCTTTACCTTTAAAGCCACAAGTGTACTCGTACGTGGACCAGCCCCAATTTTATCACCATGGAACTGCCGGGGCTGGATTTCATTTGTATCACCCGAGTAAAGGAGCCGGCGCTCCATCTAACTGGTATGCGCCTTCATAGTAATTTAGCTGGTTGCTGTTTTGTTTCATATTCATGACTGTTAAACTTAGATATAGGAGGTTAGCGTATTTGCACCCAAATGGCTACAAAATGTTAAGTGACCGAACTATACTAAACCAAAGAACCTAATATAAAGTAACGTGACCTTTAGAAAATTTTATTACTATGTGGAACGAATGTTGTAATAAACAATTGTGTCACAAATATGTACATATTGTAGCAGTCATGTTATTTTGTATTATAATCCTCTGTGAATAGGTACCTACATCTAATTTTGAGCTTCAATTAAATGAGTATTTTCAAAATTTAACGTATATAACCCCAACTGTTCCTAAATACCTTCAATATTTTTTTTTCTCCTTGTATATATTTAATTGAAGCCCAAACCCCTTATGCTTAAAATAACATTTTGATGGGGTTGGTTAAAAAACGAACATTTTGAACCGTGTATATAAATTATTAAGGGTATTTTAACTAAATAAGCAGTATGTATTTTTGTTGGGCATTCATCACGATGATACATGACGACATTATTACTTTTTGGTGTATCGCTTTTTAATGATTTACTTTTGAGTTGTGTAATTGACTGGCCGAATAAAGCGAGCCATATTTCTGTAGTGAGTACTGTCAGGAATCTAAATCAAGATCAAAAAAGGTGCTGATAACGAGAGTCGTAATGTGATATTTTTCTTAATTTTGTTACTTTTATTGTTCGATATGTTGACATTGTTTAAGGTTCAGTACAAAACATGTATGTGCAATACGCGATTATGAGACGACGTATCATTTAAATTTAGTTTTTGTACGCATATCTTTATATAAATGTATATTCTTAAATTCGAGCTTATTGCCAATTTCAAATTAAGTTTGTATTTAGATACTACCTCAAGTTCTTGTATATCTCAACTCAATTGTGAAACGTCTACTTAAATTATCATTCGCAACATTCAAGTAGTCACTGTTTATTTATATTGTTCAATAAATTATTTACAAAATTTATGTCTTATTTATTATGACTCGTAATATGAGAAATTAACTATATTTAAGAAAAATTACTAATTTAAATTTGTTGCTTTTTACCAATGTTATAAGGGACCACTCATTAAATTTGCTCCACATTTGCCAGGAACTCTCCTTTTTGTACCCTAATACTGGTCTCTCCAATGTTCGAAATTTTTTGTTTTGTCTCAGTCAGAGTTCTTGCCACTAATAGGTCAAGTCCGGTTCTACTAATTCAACGCACCACCCAGGGTCATTTTCAGGAGTGACGTAAATAAGCCTTTCAGTGCTAGGAGGAATTCTCGTAGTTTCTTCCGCCGTCAAACGGACCCAATCCATAGCACTTGGTCCCGTTACAGCAAACTGTTTATTTCCAAATTTCAACATCTGCTGCCGATTGTCAATAGGAAAATCCGTATTTCCCAATGATGTCCATACCTAGAATGAACTCGTCCTTGATGTCCGCCACTAATAAATACATCGTGATGACTCTTTAACCTTTCCCCAACTACAAAATTTATCGTTTCTCCTTTAACAGGTCACATAGGGCCACTTTTTCCATATCCTGTTAAAAGAATTTTCGTTTGTTCAATCTTGCCAGGGATGGTGAGGCTTCTTCCAAGCTGTCCAATCCTAATGATCCTGGGGGCTTCCGTGGGGCCAGTCAGCGTTCGCCCCTTTACACTGGCTGGTCTTAATTTTCCGGCAGATGTGTCAATCCGCCAGATTGTCGTCGTGGCGTCCCTTTTAAAATTTCCCATTCTGCCGCAGTTGACACAAGATCGGGGTTTCTGTAGGTCGGCGTTTCGGTCCATATTTCTTCTGTAACCAATGTCCTGTGCCCTGCTCCTTGATTGCTCGAAATATGAAGTCATTTGTTTCCTGAATTCACGCTGCTCGACCAACAATTGCTTGAAGATTGAGTTTGGCTGCAGCTCTTCCTATACGTCAACTATTCTAACTCTGTGGTTCGTGTTTATTCTCGACGCCTCACACTGCAATGCCGGAATTAATGCCTTATTTGCACTGGAAGGACGAGTCAACCTCAAATGGCATTTCATTTCATTGTCGCGAACTCCTTCGATAAACTGCTGGACTGCAGTTTATCGAAGGAATCTTGTCAAACGCTCAATGTCCGCTCTAAATTCCTGTAGGTTTTCGCCTGGGTTCTGCTGCCTCATCCGTACTTCTGTCTGGCAGATTATTTCGCGATGAGCATTACCAAACCTCCGGTCTAACGCCGCAGCAATTGCGTTGTAATAACACTTTGTAAGGTTGGAGTTTTGTTTGGGTTTAAACATCGAAATTTGGTATTCCCGTTTATTAACTGGTTTGCGAAAATCGTTATAAAAGTAAATTAAACTGTGTGAACATTATACATACAGAAAATTAATGATTAATTATATTGACGTTGTCGGGTGACAAAAAGAAACATTCTGACAGACGGCAACTCCAGGTAACACCTCCCGCTCCGTAAGCCTCAGCGATCACTAGGGCGGTCGCTACAACTTTTCAGTGGTCGTCAATGTATGCATGATGTCTGCAGCCTTGTCCGAATCTGTCCATCCATTCTTAACTGCTGCCGCCTCAAATTGGTGGTGGCTCCAAGAAGTAGTGCCGTCGAGAACTGGAGGCCTAGTAATGTTTACTCGCTCAAAAGTTGAAGTTGGCCCTGCGACGTGTTTCCCAGATCCAGTTTCATCTCTATTTATGTTTGACTTGATCCACGTCTTGTTTGACTTGATTTACGTCAATGTTTGACTTTAGTCATTTTGGTTGAGACAAGTTCTTGCAAATCGCGACGACCATCTGTTAATGCTTGAAACAGAGCAGGTTGATTTTTTCTTAGTTCCTTTATCTCAAATTACCTTTTTCTTTCTTTTTAAAACACAATTACTCTCTACTAACAATTCGCACTGTTCACTTATTTACTACACTGCACTATCTATTCGATCCCATCTCGCGCGGCGCGCATGTTTATATACCCGGCCTGAACACACTCTCGTACTTTCGAGAACGGAGGGGACTGTCTCGACCCGGTTCTCGTTTAGTCTAGATAGGTTCCCGGGGTCGCATTCAGCGCTCGACGTTGCCGCTTCTGCCCGAATCTCTGTGGACCGACGGTCGGGTTAGCAATATTTAAAGGTAAAATCGAAGTTTCAAAAAAAATAATCAAGATAGACAAACAACATTAAGGCAGATTTATTTAACAAAGATGCATTACAAATTTAGTATACTTCTATTCTTCGTGGAAACTGAAACAATGGCACTGTGCAATTCTTCTATTCCTGGAATCCAACTGCTTCTGACTGTAAGAAAAATCCTGCCGCGATCTACATCTAAACTGCTAATAAACAACTTTAGCGTAAATTTTGCACCTAGATTATGTCCATATTTCCAAAGCTATTGATCTAACCTCAATGATTGTTAGAGTAAAAATTAAGTTTAGGTGAGTAAAATATGCAGCTAAAGCTGTCTACCTCGAAAACTTTAAATCAAAATGGTCATTTTCTCGTATTTTAGGTTAACAAAAAGAGTAAAAAATACAATTGAGCTTTGGGTAACTAGACCTTTGTCTACTTCACGTATAAAATATTGTTCATATAAACGATCATCCGGAATAGAAAATACAATCAAACCGGAAAAGTAATGAATATTTAATACATGAAGTAATGTGTTTTCATGTGTTAACAATAAATCTAAAACGCAAAAAAGGAGAGCGCACTCGGCGCAAAATAGGAATGGATAATGGAGTGTAGGAGGAACGAAGACTTCTGTAACAAAAGGACATGTTCACGCATACAAAACTTAAAATAAACCTAGCACGTAAAAGATCATTTATTAGCAAAAATTGAAAAAATGTGGAATAAATAAAATATTGCAACCAGAGGTAACATTCGCCAGTCGCCGGATTGAGTCTAATTTTTACAGACTTAACTAGGTACAATCGCAGTTTTTGCTTTAATATACAGATAACCCGGCACTAGCGAACAAGGAATAAATTAAAATAGAGTAACTCAAAAACACGCGATTAAAAAAATAAATCTCACTTAAGTGTCATTTAATCATTAAATAGTTTAATTTAATTTACCAGACGGTAAAGTTGCTAATTCGAAAACCATTGAAATACTAGTAAGTCTTATCATTTAGTTACAAATGTATCACAAAAATCATTTACGCGTCATGATCACTAAATTATTATCACAAACATGTTGAGGTCAAATGGATTGATGCAGAATATTCGCAAAAGGTGTGACTTTTATTATGATTTACCTTTTAAACCCCGAACATTTTTTATCAACCGAGAGACAAAAAATCGCGTATACTTCTTTTACTACCAAGAAAAAATAGGTGAAAATATATAAGCGTACTTGATTACTTTTTACTTACTACATCCTAGATATAGGTTTTAATAATAAATAAAACTACTAGATATAAGGAAAAACAAATATCGAAAAGTAGGTATACGCGATTAAGACATTTTAAGGGAACCACGATAACGAATAGTAAAAACGCAATCACTCACTCAAACAGGACATTATCACGGATTTAGGGGATTGATTAGGAACAGGACCAGGTACTAGGATCCAGAAGTCCTCCAAGGATAATAAAGGATTTTAGAACGTTTTCCTACTATATACAAAATAACACTAATATCTTTCAAAAGGCTCCAGAGAGCTGAAATCAAACAAAACACTCAATCCCCCCCCCCATGTAGGTTTCGATTTCGACGATTCTTGGCATCAGACGCTGTGGCAAGGAAGTGAAAAAACTCAATTAACAATTATCAAAAAAAAAAACACCTTTCGAACTCAATGAAGGCCTTTTGAAAATAACAGTTTTAAAACGACTTTTTAAGAACTATTTTACTCTAGAAATCTTAGCAGTAGATTGTGATATAAAAGGATTGTCTCGAAACTTAACAGTCTATAGAGGGGTCAGGAAATTCGTGGACAAAAATAAGAAACATTGATTATAACTCATATTATTTTGCCTCACTATATTCTCTGACAGTCTGTATAGGCATGCTGCTTGTGGCATTTGCACATTGTGGAAACTGAAGAAAAACCAGCAACAAACGGGGAAATAAAAAAATATGCCTAATCGGCATTACACTCCTTCAGTCATCGAGTAAAAAAGTTCTTACATTTTCCTAATTACCAAACCATTGCATGCATTACTATTCCTAAACACCTCTGATTTGAAAGCAAATCTAACTTCTTAAGTGTTAAACGTAATAAAAATAATTCAATTTAGTGCATCGTTAACATTTTCTTGAGTCAGTCTCTGTAACTACTCAAGAAATTAGATTTGACGATCGCCTTAAAAACGGACAACAAAAATTATTAAATACTGCGATCATAACCAAGTGAGTTGTCGCGCTCAAACTCTATAAAACTTCAAAATTTGGATCATAAAACGGAAATACAAAGCATCAATATATTATACGGTATAATAAATTACGGTTTGTTTCCGTATTAAAAACAATCAACAAACCGACAAAAAAAGTAAGAAAACAGTTCCTCTATCTCATAGGCACCAGTAAAAACAACATAAAAAGCAACCGAATAGTTGCCGTCAGTAAGCTATACGTACAGGGATTTTTCTAACCCAAAATATATTTAAATAAGTTGAAGCCCACCCTAGTTTGTTTTTTTACATCCAAATGCTTCATGCAGATATTGTACCTAAGGTCGTCCCACCCCGGTAATTTGAATTTGAAGATTACCCCCTTTGAGCCCTGTAATGTGAATCGAATGTCAAGGCCGCCCCGTTTTGCAAGTCGAACAGTACATACCTTTACAGGCGTTCATATGCCGTAAAGTGAAGACAGCCTTTCGCGTAACTGGGGAGGAAATTGCTCGCTGAATCTTCTCCAGTTATCGTCACCAACTTGCGACTTGAATGTGTGTAAAATCTAAAAAAAAAAACAGGTTTAGTCTACCTGATGTTTCCACCAGGCTCAGTGATGGTGGCAGTTCAGGGAGTGAAGTATTTAATCAGTTGAAAATCATTTGTACGTTTTGTTTTAGGCGGCTCTTTAAGAGGAAATTACGTTTCTAAATGCCGACTGGAAGCGAGTTCTACGACATACTTCATGTGCGCCAAAACCCCACTCCACTTCGTCGAAAAACTGCAATCTTTGAATCATTCTCAAGGAGAAATTCTCGTTAGCTTCAATGTTGTTTCGCTCTTCCCGATGCTACCCATTAAGGAACATATTATCCAGGAATTTCCACAAGATATTGCCAAGTTGTTCCAACACTGCCTAACCACTACATGTTTTCAAGGGAAGGAAGATTTCTACGAACAAACTGATGATGTAGCTATGGGCAGCCTTTTTAGTCCAGTAATAACCAACTATTGTATGGACATTTTCGAGGCCAAGGCTTTGGCAACGGCAAATAAGAGGCCAAAGTGGTTGGCCAGTTCCGATACGTGGACGACAGCTTTGTTATTTCGAGCCATGGTGAGGGCGAAAACTTCTTCCTACACCTCAACTCTTATCACCCAAAAAAATTCAATTCACTATGGAGATAGAAAAGGAAGGACGCCTACCGTTTTTGGATGTTTTGATATCAAGGAGGCCAAATGGGAAGCTTGCGCACACTGTTTATAGAAAACCAACACACACTGACCGATACCTCAATAACGGATCAAATCATCATCCCAGACAGAAAAAGGGAGTCATAAAGACTCTGTCTGTAAGAGTCAAGAGAATTTGTGAGCCGGCTGAATTGGAACGGGAATTAAAGCATCTAGAAAGAGCCTTTGGTTGGAATGGATACAGCAAACACGAGTTCGACAGGGTCGTCCATCCAAGGAATTTAGAGCGCCAGGAAGGAACAACGAGAGAAAATGAAGAAGAGAGCGGATGGACTAGTCTACCATACATCCACAAAATCACAGACAGAATTGGCAGGCTACTGGAAAAGTACAATATTAGAACTGGCTTTAAACCAACTCGTACAATACAACCGATCTTGAGATCGGCCAAAGACCGCAGAGATCCCTTATCGGCACCCGGAGTTTACCGAGTTCCATACAGCTGTGGGTCGGTATACATTGGCATCACAAAACGCAGTGTCAACACCAGGATTACGGAACACAAGAGGAGTTGCAGGCTGGGACAAACACAAAAGTCAGCAGTAGGACACACAAACACAACGGTAGCAGAGCACACTCTCTCCGAAGGTCACGACAGCGTTCCTATCCGAGACTAACGAAAGAGGCCATTGAGATCTTTAAACAGGATAACAACGTTAACAGGAAAGAGGAAATTACGTTTCTAAATGCGGACCACATTTCATGTCGTCCGTAGACAGACGTCCGCATGCAAGACATTTCAATGACCAGAGAACTTTGAAGTTTATCTCAAGTCATTTCCATTCAGCAACTGCACTGACTACCTTCTTGTGACTTTCATTAATTTCAGAGACGAATATTTTGTGAAATGTTAACCTTTTTGTATCTTACCTTAACAAAAACCTCTTTCAGATCGTCCTGCGGGTTTACCCATGAAGCGACGGCGTCGCAGAAGAAAATAAAGTCAGTTACGACTCCTCCAGGATTCACTTGAATCATCTGACACATTCCCCTGAACGCGCTGTCTTTTTCCTCATTGTCTCTAATGTTCCTTAGAGATATACACCTGAAAAACGGGCCTTTAAGCACTAAAAAATCCATCGTGTTTTAACATTGCAAGACCCCTATTTCATTGTTTAAGGCGAGCTCTTGCAATGTTAGTTAGGGTAAAAGAGTTTTCGACAAACCAAGAAGGATCTCCCCAATTTTATGGGCTTACTTGTGAACACTGCAAAAAAGCATAAAAGTAGGGAGAGTCTAGCTGTTAGCAACTAAAGGAAGCATCTCAAGACACAGTTAGTGAAGGTACCACACTTCCTTTTTCGCTCGTACAGAAAATTAAAAAATACATAAGTGAATAAAATTTCAGTTAAAAAATAATAATAAAAAGGATTACAGACCACTGGCGGACAAACTGTTGTAGCATTGGAGCCACATCGTGGGGGCAGACAAAACCGAGGCGACCAATTGTTATGGCTATACCGAGAACAGAAACAGAACAAAAACAACCCAATTACAAATAAGTCACTCAATAAATAATTCGTATTAAGTTGCACAGAAAAAATATTAATTAAATTATACATATGTACGACGGGAACAAACAATAAACATTTTAATGCGACTGCCTGACACGTTATTGTTTATTCCCTCAGTAAAAAATCGTCAAATCCAAAAAGGAAAAAATTGTTAACTGTTTCAAACTTGTGCAAAACATGATTAGTCGAAGGGTACCGGTTATGTTTGGCATAAGTTGTAAAATAAATCAGTGCTTGATAAAAAAAGAACTTCAAATAAGGAACCAAATTGAAAACGAGTCACACTGCAAGTCAAACCAAGAAAACCGCTTAGAAGTAGAGTAATAAATGAAAACCATATTAAATAAATTGAAATTGTAAATGAAAACGAATCTTTAAATCCAAAAAACAAAAAGCGTTAATTCGTTTTACTCACGACAGACTTGTTTACGTAGTAGTTTAGGATATTGTTCGGGGATGTAAGTGGCGCAGTGGATCCAATTTTTATCCCATGCCGTTTTTCTTCTATTTTTTGGAGCGGTCCAAATCAGAAATATTGTGTTTGAATAACATAAAAGTCAATTACATTTAAAACTAGTAATAGCCAGTATACTGTCACAACATACATCTAAGAGAACACAAACATGGCTGCAAAATAACAAAAACAGCTAGACTTTTAATTTGAGAAAACGTAGAGGATACACTGCCGACACAAAGTTCTTTCATTTTATCAACACTGTTTTCTTACAATACGATGGTGAAGAGCGTTCATGAACAATAAGGCACTTTCTGTTATAAGTAGATCTATTGGGTCAGAGAAGTTTTAAGTATTTTTTTAATAAAACACTGCCAGGTTTTATAATAATTATTACATAAAGCTTTGTGCAACAAATATGTCTAAAAACTATTCGTTAGACAAATTCAACCCAACCGAATTTTTCGAACATTTCTGTTGCAACTGTCATATTCTCGGCTATTGTCGGTTAGCAGGCAATAAAATACAAAGTTGCTGCTGGTCGACGTTAATTTTTAAATAAAAGACCTGCTAATACAATCATGCGAATATCGAATTCAATACTCTCATGCTCTACGTCAGAAACTGTCAATACATACCGGTGTTCTCTAAAAGGGTTTTCGGCGTATCTGGTCTATTGATTATCTCGATCAATTGATTTAAGAAAAGAGGTACGAACTGTCGAGTATCAGCACCTAAAAACAATGTTGCTTGTTAAACCTTTGACTTCCACGAATTAAAAATACCCGGTACCTACCTAATTTGATGCTGATCTCTCCAATAGCCCACGTGGCATTATTGCACACAGAAATATATTCAGGGTTGAGATTTTGTCCCAAGATCGGTAAAAAGTTTGATATGTGTGGTCGAACGTGTTGGAAACAAGCCTTCGTTAGATCACCCAATAATGCAAAAGAAGACTGGCGAACCTCTGGCATAATGTCTTGCATTGACATGTGCAAGAGTTGCATTATGCTGCTGTTCTCTACAAGCTTTTCAATATGACCGTTTAGCCCTTCCGCTAATCCTGAGAGCAAATCTAGTGCCACGATCATAAAGTCTTTGTCTGGAGGCTCGTATTGGTCTGGGTTTTGCATGTTTGCCTAAAATTGGCAAAATAAAACCTCTGAAATATGATATTCCAAACTGTTAAATTACCACATGAAGGTAGAGAGTATGTTGAACTAAAGAGACGCATCTACAATAAACTGGCTCGCAATATGGTAAAAAGCCTAATTGAAGCGCTGTTGCAACACTTGACAGGCACTAAAAAAATTAGGAAAGTTAACTTTAACCAATTTGCTTGTCAATTTTAAGACAAACCTCCAATAATGGAAACAAATCTTTATCTTCATCTTTTAATACATTCCACTTATGTATTAAAGGTGGCATTAAAAGATTGATGTATTCCGGTTTATTCAAATGACTGCCGACAGAGTCTGCTAAAGTACCGATTGCATCGTACAAAATCAACAAGTTTTTATGCTGATACTTGGAAAACGCGAATACTAAGGTCTCGAGAATAAATCCCAAATAAGGCACTAATTCTGTGCAAGCTTCCTCTTCAAGGGTGGCGAATGCCGAACATGCTGCCTCCTGTACTCTCTTATTGCTATCTAATATTCTTTTTAAGAGCTCAGTCATCAAAGGTTTTAAGTACGAATCATGGGGCTGATTTACTACCCAGTGGGAATATCGGCTAAGAGTCCAGCAGGTAATCGCCCGCACCAATGCTTTTTTGTCATTTAAGCAACCTATCAAATAAGGTATCAGCTCTGGTAAATGATTAATCATACCAGTCATGCATCCTTCTGCAATGGCGCCTGAAACCAACTTCACTGTTCGGCACATGTGAAAAATGACTTTAGACAAACGTACCTAGTGCTAGAATTCCTGACTCCTTGATATCCCAATCGCGATGGAAAAGTGTGTCTTTGAGAATTGGAATTAAAATAGGCAACAAATCTTCTCGGAAAACATTGGCAAGAACATCTAAGGCTGCTGCGCTGCATTTTCGTAAATTCCAATCAGAGAGAGAACCGTCGTCATCTCCATCTTCAAAATCTTCATCATCTTCTATATTGAGAAGCAGATTTGAAGATTTTTAAAATGCAACATAAATTTTACCTACCTTTATCAACAATACCATTCTCTGGCACAGCTCCATATTGGGCGGTTTTCATGGTGTGAGTTTTAGATTTGTGAAACCTGGGCTTGATGTCTTCTTCCTTGTCTGGAACATTATCATCTTCCTCCACATCTCCCTGGGATAATAAAAAAAAAGTTAACAAGACCTTTCTATGATCTTTGTAAAAAAATAACCTTTAACAGAATAATATCAATCTCAGAATATTTCATTCCTTTGACAAGAACTGGAATCAAACGAGGCAGGTGACTAGTAAGGACGCTCTTGCAGATAGGCTGTTCTGCAAGACTTAACCAGAATTCACAAGCTTCTAAAGCAACATTCTCGTCAGGATCTTGGGTTCTAACAAGCATATATTCGATGATGTTGTCAATTTGATTGATTAGCCTGTCCATTCGTACTTCTAAAAGCATCACCAACGCCCTACACACATTTTTTCTGACTTCTGAATCATCGTCAGTGGCCACGTGGAACAAATTCTAAAACCATACCACTATTGCCTTTTGCACTTATAACTTACTTCTAACAAAGACTTACTTGTAAAAATGAATCTATGTGAACCATTAGTGCTTGAGATCTCTGGATAATAAATTGGTTCACGCAACCAATAGCGTAAGATCTTATTTTTGAACTGGAGTGATTAAAAAATTGTAAGAATTTGGGGATCAAAATTTCTAAAGGACGATTCGTAGTATCTGCATCAAGGGCCTCAGCAGAATCCTCACAAATCTTTTGGAGAGCGCCAAACGCGCCCTCACACACGTTATAGTCAGTGGAATCCAGCATATTACACAAAGCTGGTAAAAGCTCAGGCCATGAGGGCAGGTCACCTTTACTGGCAACAGTCGTTATTAAAATACCTACAGTGGCTCTGATCAGAGGGCTGGGATCGCCCACTGCCTGTAAGCATTCAGTTTTTATGTAATTCGTCACGGTAGGTTGAAGGGTGCTGTAGTGGGTTTTAACATTATTTTTTAATATTAATCCACTCAGCGATCTAGTAGGTTCGTCTTCAGTCGTCAATTTGGTGAGCACAAACATAAGGTAGTTATTGAAGTCAGGGTATTTGTTTAATTCCTCCAATTTCTGGAAAGTGCATTAAGGATTGATATGAGTGCTATAAGTATAATAGTTTAGATGAGTTGATTTGAGTTAAAACATGTGGCAAAGGGCATACACATATTCCCAATGTAAGGCCTTAGTGGTAACAAACTCATTTACTGATGTCAGCAATATATAAATAATATGTGCGATTTGTATAAAAGAGGGTGATGGCACTTGCTACACAAAGAATCAAATTATTAATTTAGGCCTTCTAAAACTCCTGACCTATCAAGTGTTGAAAAATTGGCATGGCAAAACGTTTTTATTTAAAAAACAAAAATTAGTACACCTCACTGATCTGTAAGAGTAAATTGCAGTAGTGCGGGTTTTTTTTGTATACCGAAACCTTCGGTTTTGGAAGGAGTCAATTCCGTCACAGACCGAAGCAAGGCGGATAAACCACGGGCAAGAGCCACGCGGAAAAAGATGGCACATTGAATACAATACCGAAACCTTTTTAAACTTACTAACTTTATGTTCCAATTGCATAACAGACGAGGAGGTAACCACTCAGCAAATGTGGTGTAGAGTCACCAACAAATGTTATTCAAAACTATCAAATATTAAGCTCTATGTCAATAACAATGTTAAGTAAGAAACATATCAGATAAATTGGAAAATGTTAGACAAGTTTGTCAATTGTTAGGCAAATGTGTTCAATGTTAGGCAAATGTTTCAAATGTCTGCTAAATGTGACAAATGTTTGGAAAATATGTGAATAGATTGGACATTTTGTCAAGAGTGTCTTAAATATATTAACTTTGTCTCATTTTGATCCAGTTCTCAATTATTGTACAGCACACTTGATATACAAATCTTAAATTATCATACATATTTGATCCAATATTACATTTTAGCTATGGTATTGTCCCAAGGGTTATTTGCTTTAGTACACATTGCTGTTGTTTAGCAGGCATATTTGATAACTTTTAATTTCCAGATCTTCTAAAAGCACCTGATCTTATAAACATTTCTCATCACTAATGTTTCTAAAGATAAACATTTGTTGCCATTATGTGGCTACATTTGATTAACATATTATACATTTGCCTGATATTGAACACATCTGCTCAACATTTGACACATTTCAATTACATTTGCTGACATTCATCATTTATTACATTTGATATAAACAAATGTGGTCTTAACTGGTCTAACAAATGTCTGACAAATGTGGCAAACTGCCAAAAATTGTATAGGATTTCTAAAATCTTTCTGAATTTACATGAACTTTTTCACAAATCAAATTTAACAATTCAACAAAATTTTCATAAAACAAATTCTAGCCCTTGGGGTTTGACAAAAAAGGCTTAGTTACCAGAACAACTTTAAAAAGAATTAGCAATTAATAAGTATTCATTCAATAAAAATTCACTCATTACACTTGATAAAATGCAGCCATAAACTGGTAAGAGGAATTTTAACAACAGCAGGCCTATTGTTTCAAATTTAATGTAATCATACAATTGAAGTAACTTGTCATGACAAGTAACTAAAAAGTGAGTAATAAATGTAATCTACACTCAGTCCAGCATACTTACAATTCAGTGTTATCATACTTTTCATTGTTTAAAACTTCCTGGTAATTTAGATAATGTTCAATGCCAACAACTTCTTAAAAAATGTCTATTTGTCACAATTTCACAAAAAAAAAGCTTTAAAAATTAATTAAGAAAATAATGAAAGTACTGAAAGTTAGCCAAGAAGCAACCTTATAAATGCATAAAAAAATTAAAAAAAAACTACGTATTTCTCAAATTATGGGCCCATAATCTCAGACTTTTACTCGATTGTTTTATGATGTAAAATAGAAGGACATTTAGTTAAAGTTTATATGTATGCTTTGTGTCCTTTCTAATGCAACGGAAATGTAGATAGGGGGTGTAAGACAAATAATCATTCCATCATTTACATATAGCTTAGATGACATACTTCTCAAATTGAATTAAGTCCTGAAGAAGATCTAAATAAAGATCGAAATGTTGGCATATTTGCAACTGTGAAGTAGCTTCTTATTTGTCCTACACTCACTATCTACAGTTCCGTTAAAGTTTATATTGTACTCAAAAAATCTAAACAGCAACTCACATAGTTTAAGAAGTGTTTTGCAAAAATCCAGACAAATTGGTAAAGTTGTGATTTATATAAACTGAAATCACACACAACAGAGATGTAAACTTAGACATCTGAACAGTTTTCTAGGCTGCAATGTACAAAATTATTAATCTGCCCTTGAATCTGAATATCCTAAAAACCTGGATGGAACACACAACACCTGATAGGTACCCATCTCCTAATAACTATATAGATATATACGTATATATGGGAGATCTGTAGTGAATACTTCCCAAACAAAATTATGTCCAACAAAAAAAATTCAATTTTGATGGGCTCAAACGTGATAACAATTAGGATATTGATAAATGCAATGAGACAGTAGCAGATTTTGTAAACAATGGGGTACAGGGAGCTACACTAACCAACAAAGAACCCTCAGAACATGTTTACCATTATATAATTGAGAAATACCTATATCTGCGGTTATATAAAACGTGGAATTGTGCAAAAAGGATACTTGTTGTACAGTCCTTTGGGTGGCCGTGTCTGGAGACTGTGATTCTCTTAAAAGGGTGAGAATTTCTCTTAGTCCGTCTTCTTGTGGTGTCCAATCCATTTTCATGTCGTTCTTCTCACTGGATCACTATTTGATTATTTCACAACATAAGAAATATGCGCTATGATAAAAAGCAATATTAAAACGGCTTTTCGCCAAAAATTTAGAACTTATAATAAAATGCTGCTTTCTACTTCTGAAACTTGACAAATCTGAGAGGCGGGCCTTCTACCAGTTCTACCGGAAGTTGAATACTGAACGTCGATATGTCAAGCTTCAAATGTCAATGTCCATGATGTCAACGTCAGGAGCCAGTGAGATTTTCCTACTCAAATAGTTCTTAGAGCTCGATGCGAGAAGAGTGTCCTGACATTGACTAGTAGAGTAGCATTTTCAGGTGGCGAGGCAAAACGTTACAGTGATTATTTTCAACATTATCATTTTTTTGTTTTTTTCCACGACAATTTGAAAATAGGTAAAGAATACTTTCTTTCAGTGCGGATCAGAGGCTAAAGCAGATCACCTAAGAAACCTCCTATATGGTCTTTCATCTGCGACTTCTCCTCAATCTCCTCGTGACTCCTGATTCCTCAATTCTGAATTCTGAGTCTGACCAAGCCTTCGGAATGACGCGAATAGCCCGAAGAATGAGAAGAGAAAGGACAAAAATTTCTCAGCGAACAAAAAGAGATGAGTTTGTCTTGCCGCAAAACATTTGAACTTATGACGTTTTCGTGTGCTCGCTCTCGAGCTTCCTGCGATTTCAATTCTTATTGAGAAAATGAAAAACAAAGAATAAAGAATGGGAACACTCTCAGAGCGCCCTAGAGCGGCAGTTTGAAAACGCTATTAGATATAATTTTGACATTAAAAAAAATAACATTTTCCAGTGGACTGGCTACAGCGCTCTGAGAGTAGTCCCATCCTTTGTCTTCCCATGAGAAATTAGACGACAGGAATACTCTCAAAGCATTTTAAAGCGGCTACTCGAAAACGATTAATAATGGCGGCTCTAAAGGGCACTAAGAATATACCTGTCTTTTGTTTTATTGATGAGAATGTAAGGGTAGGAATATTCTCACAACTTCCTATAGAGGTCAACCGACAACTCTGTAAATAATAAATAAAAAAAACAAAATAAACAGAAAATAAAGGATGTTGATTATTTTTAAAAAGTTTCTTTGTAACATCATTAAATAATCCTTAAAAACTAGCTAAAATGGACTTCGACAGTCCTGAGGTAATGAAAGATTTTCCCGGCTTATACATGGCTGAGAAACGCAAGGGCAATGATAGCGATTGTGAGTATTTATTTACAAAGGTGTTAATAGATAAGATTACAAGTTTTAATTGGGGTACCGTCGCAGATAATGATGAAAATGAGAAATCCTCCAAAAAAGAGATGATCATAGGTAAAAGGAAGGACAAAAAAGACAAGAAGGACAAGGACAAAGGTTATGCAGCACTTGAAGGGGAGAGCTCTGATGAAGCAAGGTAGGGCAAACATCTACATAAAATGTATAATTAGGATTGGGGGTCACTGAAAAGACACTCAAGTTTTAATTTACCAGATATATTAAAATTAGAAAAATCACTTTTTAGTCCATGCAAAACCAAAAAAACAAAAGCCTTCATTTTCACTAAATCAAAAGACCATCCCAAAGATAAAGGTGAATGCAGTTCAAAAATAAAAAACAAAAAAAAGGTTAAATTGGGATTTGGGAATAAATTTGGAGCTGATGCTCATAACCAGAATATTGCTGATGCCCTGCCAATATTTGGGGCTGAACTAGCCAGTGCCTGTCAGAGAGGAAAGTGCCATGATGGGATACTTATTCCACTTCCTGTTCGTGAATGCATTGACTTTATAGAGAAAGAAGGGCTTAATTTTGAGTATGTTTATAAAACTAGTGGAAATAAGACAAAGGTCCATCACATTAGGAAGATGTATAATAGCCGTCAAGCTGTAACTCTCTCTGATTATGATATTCCTACTGTTACGAGTGTACTGAAGACTTTCTTGAGGTATATCTTTCTAGAAATCTTCTATTTCTGCTCTAAAGCATACATAATATATTTTTTAGAGATTTACCAGAGCCAATATTCACAAATGATTTGCTGATTAGATTTGAAGAAGCTGGTGCCATTTTTAATTACCATACAAGAGAGAAACACTTGAGGTCTCTAATAAATATGCTTCCACTTGAGAATAGGGTCTTGCTTAGCTACCTAATTATGCACCTTCACAATGTGGTTCAAAGGGTTGGTTATTATAACTTTGTTAAATTGCCAGTTTATAATACAAACTACAACTTAACTTATAGGATCAAGTCAATAAGATGAACAAGCAGAATCTGGCACAATCATTAAATCACACCTTGCATGTATCCTCAAGGCTGTTGCAGGCTCTTATCACCCATAGAATTGATCTGTACCCAGACCTGCAAATAGTCAAATATGTACCACCTTTGGATGCAGGAAGCATCTATCCAAATGATCCAACACTTATAGAACAAGAACTAAGCAAATTAGAGTCTGCTCTTAATCTTATACACTGGGAAATGCAACAAGGATTCTGCTCCAGTTGGAGGCAAGATCAGCTGTGGGATGTTCAGAGAGTCCAAACAGATTTAAAGGTTTGTTTCATATAATTCAAACAATCAAACAATAATGAAAATTTTTTATAGAGGAAACTCAAAAAGGACAGAACTCAATCAAACCAGACAGTGGCTGCAGAAGGAGCAGATGAATCTGAAGATCAGGCCTTAGATTCCCAAGATGCCGAAGAAGATATAGAAGAAGCAGAAGAAATTGAAGAAGAAACACATACAAATATAGTGCACTGTGCTGAAGCAAGTCAAGAAAATCCAGAACAAAGCACAGAGCCTATTTATGATGAAGCTGAGCATGCAGAAACTGAAAGTGATGTTAATAGTGATGAAACTGATGAGGTATGTTTCTGACAATCTTCTTTTGAGCAATCTAAGGTATTATTTGTTACAGGAAGGGCCCGAAGTAAGTCACCAAACAGGCAGCAGAGAGGAGGTATTCAATCCAAATGAACAAGAGACTTGTTCTGAGGAAAATCTGATTGCTGAAAGTCAAAATACTGAAGAAGAAAGTAGCCCAGAGACTGGCTATGATCCAGAGTATGAGGAACACCTTATAGCGAACACATACTACAATGAAAAAATAAACACCCTCCAATTCAAAAACCAACTCATGGTAGATCTGATACAGAGTCTTGAGAAGAATATTGCAGAAGAATATAGAGAAATAGATGAGTACAAGAAGGAACTGGAAGAGATGGCTCCAGCAAAGAAATACAGTGCAGTGAAAGTGCCACGCAACTTTGATAGGGTGCAAAAGTTGCTTCATTGGGAAAACCATCTACTGGAAATTAAGAAGCTAGAATTAGTGAGAAAAATTGTTGAATATGAGGAGCAGTGTATGGATCTGAAATCAAAAATAATGTGCCTTAGATGCACTGACGAATAAATTATTATGGAATCTAATCCTAAATTGTTAATTCATGTTAAAAAAATAAATTTAGAGCAGTTTTAGGTTGTGGAAAGTCAAGAGTTTATTTGTTACGACTTATCTATAGTATTCTGGTCACAATAGTGCTATATAGATAATAGAGATTAGAATTTCAATATATTGTATTACTACACTTCCTGTGCCAATAATTAATTATTTAAATCGTTTTTTTTTTAGTTTGCTTTGCCTTTTGGTGTATATAGAATAAATTTCTTTTTAAACATTTTGGAGCGCCCCCACATTTTATCGCCGCTTTTGCTTGGGGGATTCCGGGCCGGATGGCTATAAATCCCCGATCTGCTGCCGGCAGTTTTCTCTGGTGTACGCTCTATCCTGTTTTCAATATCCCATTGCCTCGCCAGCTTGGCTGGCTTGGCATGACATATCTTGATTGCTTGCTTCCCAAGGCTGTTTTTTGCATCTCAGCTGTAGCTCTACTCCAGCTTGATATTATAGCTGGTGCTGTGGCCGCTTCCAGGGTTACCCTGATGCGGGATCCCGCTCGTATTGAACAGCCCGCAGCAAGTCGTCTGAATATGCTTCCGCACGTCGGAAGGTCTTCTCAGCTTTGACTCTCATGAAGTCGCGCACTGTTTGCCATCGCAGATTAGCATGGATTTCTTCGTTACTAATGTACCATGGGGCATTTACCGCCATACGGAGGTAAACGTTTTCAACAGCTTCTACCCTTGAGAGGTAGGTCTCCGCCGCACTCCCCCATGAGACCGATCCATATGTTAGGATCGGCCGCATGGTGGCTTTCAGCAGCAGGAGCTTCCCCTTCATGGGCAGATGGCTGTGTTGCGTTCGCCACAGCGCAGAGGCAGGCTGCACCCTTCCTGGTCAGGTTTTCAGCACCTTGTTGGAGATGCCGTCCGGTCCCGGAGCCTTACGTTCCACAAGGATCCTCAGTATGTCCCTGACTTCCCCGGGGGTGACTGGGTCAATCGGACCCTGCTGACCCCTGGGGTCCTCGCCCCTCAGGTGCCAGACGGTTCTCTCAACCGCCAGGATGTGACGGTCATCATCGTCAGGGTGATCATTTAGCCTACACTCTCTTTCGATTGTTTGGCCAAATGCTTCCGCATTGTCCTCATCGCTGTACACCATACCGTTTACGCTCTGCAGCGGCGGGGTATGGCGTTTTTCTCACGCATGAGGCTTTTCTGCAGCCGCCAGAGGTCAGACGAGACTGGCTTCAGCTTGTCCTCCCAGCATCGACTGTGGTGTTCGCGCAGGGCTGTTTTCAATTGCTGGCTGCTTTCGTTAAGTAGTCTGCGATTGTCCTCTGAGGAGCCAATGCGGCACAATCTACGCAGTCGTCTCTGTTCCTGAATGAGCACCCGTATATATTCGGGGGTTTCTCCATATTGACCGCGTGGTTTTTGCACCTCGCGCTCAATTGTGGATAACCTAACCTTAGAGCCTGCAGCACGTCCTCCTCGTCCTCGAACGCCTGCACGGCACCCTCCAGCTGGGCCACATTTATCGCCACGTAATGTCTGAACGTACTTTTAATAATATTTTGACGTGTGACGTAAGGACGCGAGTCAATCTATCAACCATCAGCTGATCAATCAGTTTAGTTGACTATCATGACCTCTAGAAAAGTAATCTCCCGAACTTAGATTATTTACCTTTATTATCTCTTTTTTACTTTTATTTCCTAATCGCTTATTCTGTACTTATGAGTTAGTTACCCTTCTCTCAAACATTGTTTAAAAAAGTTATATTTTCCTGAGCCTGAGGATTAGGAGGGTGCAGCGATTGGCATTGCTACTCTACGAGTTTCATAGTCAAACTTTTTCCTTTTTTGGTTATTTTCTTCACTTTTTTCTAAACAGTCATGGCCGCACACACCAAAAACAAAATGCTTTCAGATAAACCTTGAGCCAAAGATTAAACCCGCATTCAACAAGTCTCACAGGTTCAAGAAGCACCACTAAAAATCCTTCGGAGCTTACACAAGCAATTAAGGTAAACAGACAAAGCATTTCCATTTCTTCACGATTTCTAAAATCTTTCTTTATCCCTTTAAAGATACACATGGAAGGTTTTGACGCAATTTACTATGAAGAAGAAATAGAGACCAATGAAGAAGCCGAAGCAGCCAATGTTTCTTTGGTACCTGATCCTGTAATTATAAGAGGGGCTGGAAATATGACAGTGTAAGTATGCTTGTTCATAATTAAAAACACCCCTGATTTCTCGATTTTAGTTTCGGTCTAAGTAACAGATTTAGTACAGAATTTCCTAGTGGTTTAGTTTCAAGAGTAGCCCCAGAAGAATTTAAAGAAACTGTCATGAGAATCAACGGAATCCTGAAAAAAACTTTGCCTGTGAATGTCAGGTGGCTATTTTGTGGATGTTTATGCTGCTGCTGCACATTGGGCTGTTCCCTGTGGCCAGTCATATGTCTGAGTAAGCGAGTGAGTAACAATAAAATTTTCAATACTGAGAACCCAATACTAATGAAATATTATTTGAATTAGACACAACATTCCTTGAACAAGTTGTTAGATTGGGAGAACAGCTATTTGTATAACAAGCTAGGCCTAAACTGGAGATTGACAAAACAACAGTGTGATTCATCCTCAATGATGGAGTATGTAATTCTGATAGAATTTTTACCTAAAGTGCCAATTTACAGACCTGACTAATAATAAAACGAAGCTGTTGGCAAGTTTGTAAATTGAATCTCTCACATTTATTGAATGCTGTTTGGGGGATGAATTGTTTTGGCTATTTTGCCTGACTTGAGTTTGAAGAAATCAGAGTTGTGTAATTTTTGTGTGGTAAAATACTCAAAAAAGTTCCATTTTGTAATTACTCTTCAGGTAGTTTATCATAAGGTGTATGCATGTATGTGATAATAGGCATATTGCAACTTCCTTCATATATCAATTTTTAAATTTGTTACTGTAGCACATGTTATGCAGCATTTAAATAATTGTTAATCCTAAAACATAAGACTATTAATTTCTAAGTCTATGGTTAAATATTGTTTGTATAGAGTATAGGTAATGCCAATTCATATAGGGTACTTGATGAAAATTTTCTCATCTAATGTATAATTCCTTAATTGCCAATTATAATTAATTTTAGTTAGTATGTACCTATTATGTATATCTAGTTATGTGTTTCAGCAGAAATGTGTTATTCTGTTTTGCACCTGTTCAAGCAGCAAAAGAAAGTATACCTGTTAAAGTAGTTGAGAAGCAGTAATAATTTTTTGCTCTTTATTAGTCCTAATTTTCAGTTTTGCTCACAAAAGTCTTGCCTAAGCTAAGACTTTACAGCCATTTAAATTCACAAATTTTGATTATTGTTAATATTTTGTGGCAAAGATATGGGGTGTCCATTAGAAAATGTCATCTAGAAGGTTATGAATTTTTGACAGAAAAGGATGATATAATCAAAGTAAACAGACTTTTGATCCTTGATTCTTTTCTTTTGACATTTCACATCCAACTAGATGACTTTTTCAAATGTACTCCCCCTATTTTAGACTTATGGTTAAGTAACAATACAGTTTTACCATGTCTTTGAGTCTAATGGTATCTATTAAAAGGTGTACATATTCTTAAATTTGTCAGTTTGTGGAGTAACATGATTCCTAGCAATAGAAAAAGGCATTTGTTTTAAGTTGCTATGTACAATGCTTGTCTGTCAAGGGGCAGAATTTATATACCAGTTACTTCCTTTTCACAAATTTGTTTCATTTTGATTATCTATATATATATATAGATATATATCTATATCTATATATATATATATATATTGCTGAAATAAAGGAAATTGTCTGTCCTCATGGTTTAATTACTTTTACCTCACTATTTCTTTAGTATCTATAATCTTATTGGTTCAGGGTTATTTTCCATAACATACAGGGTTTGGTATGTTGTACAGAGCAGGAGCAGGCGACATCCGCCGGCGTATTTTAGATCCAATACTGCATGGCAGATTGCTCTCAGTTCGAGAAGCAGCTCATATTGCTCTGTACCTCGCTGGTTATCGGAACCAGAACGAAGTGAAAAGAGTGTAGGTGGTCACCAATTTGTCGATCAACCAAAGCTATACTGATAAGGCGCAGACCCCGAAACTAGCATGCAGATGGGTTGGTCGACAAATTGGTGACCACCTACACTCTATACAGGATTTGTTTCCATAATCCTACAGCTTCGTTGAGTTTGTGAGTGACATTAAGACCAAAGCAGATTGTTACATATTTTATGTTTATGGTGTGCTATTAGAAAAAGCAAACTAAGAATATTAATCCAAAAAACTACGCAAAGATATGTTTTTTAACACTCTGTATGTTGTAAAATTTTAATTTTCTGTTTTCAAAAATATATAATGTGTCAAGTTTGCTTCAACCGTTAGCTAATAAAAATTGAGTTTTAGGACTACCTACTCAAAATGTCGCATTAAAAATGATAGGAGTACTACAAACCCTAAACGGAAAATACCCTTAGGGAACCCTAAACGGCAAATACCCTTAGGGACTGCCTTTTTATTAGGTTGGCTGTGTAATAACAACCACTAAATAAAAAACACTTTGTTATGAAATTTTCAAATATATTACAATATACTTTTTATCAAATCTGAAGGAAGCGAGTTTTAACAAAACTAAATTGGCCATCACAAAAGCTAAGATTTAAATTACAAATAAATAAAACTTGAAACTTGGAAGTCATACCAATAAACTGAGTAGCTATGTACGGTAATGAACTGCAAATAAATAAATCTAAGAACAACTAATAGAACAAGTTACAATATGAAAAACTGATGAACAACCTAGACAAAGCAGTCGAAAAAATCACTGTACTATAGCAGCATTGGCCGCTATACTTGGACTATTTATGACCTCTCCAAGACTTTCCAGCAACTCCTTTCTGTAGTCATCAAAGTCGCCATCTAATTCGTTAATAGTCTGGTCTTCTATAATATACAAGGCACAGCCAGTTTCCCTGATAAGACGTTCGTCGTGAGAGACTATAATAACCCCTCCAGTATATTCGTTTATAGCCTCAGCCAGCGCATCTATAGACTCAATATCTAAATTGTTGGTAGGTTCATCTAATATCAACACATCTGGGGCATTGAGGCACAATTCAGCTAAGGCAACTCTAGCTTTCTGACCTCCAGACAAATCCATCATTTTGATAGTGTGAGCATGACTAGCAAGGCCAAATGTACCCAACTGTTTTCTAGCTTTCTCATAAGGTAGATCAAACAACCTCATTAAGTATTCTGAGGGAGTCTCTTCTGCTGTTAAATGTTCACCAGAATGTTGATCAAATCTTCCAATTCTCAATCTATGGTTCATGCGGGCTTCACCTTCTTGGGGGGTGAGTTCACCCACAAGTAATTTTAAAAACGTTGATTTTCCTACTCCATTAGGACCTACAATTGCAACCCGGCTGTTCATGTCAATGCCAAAATCTGTTTTTACAAATAAAGGCTTCTGTCCAGGATAGGCAAAGGTAACATTGTGAAGTCCAAGAACTGGAGGTTGCAATGGTGGAGGTTCTGGGAATCTAAATTTAACAAGATATTCCTTGGGCCTCTGCAAAAGCTCTTGAGGTTGCACTTCATCTTCCTGTTTCTGAATTTTAGAGCGATTCTTTTCCTGTTTTCTTGTAAGTGCTTCTTTCTGTTTCTTCTCAGCCTGTTTCTTGGAAGACCCTGAAGATTTCAATTCTTTAATCCTCTTTTCTTGCTTCTCATATTCCTTAATCATTTCTTTGCGTTTCTGGACATACATTTTTTTGAACATGGAATAGTTACCTTTGTAGTAGTACAGTTTTTGAGTATCAAGGTGAATGATTTCGTTACAAACATTATCTAAGAAAGACTGGTCGTGAGAAACAATAAGCAAAGTTTTCTTCCAACCTTGAAGATAATTATCTAACCAAATGACAGCATTCAAATCTAAATGGTTAGTAGGTTCATCAAGAAGCAGGAGTGTTGGTTCAATATAAAGGGCTCTGGCAAGGGAGACTCTCATTCTCCAACCTCCTGAGAAATTCTTAGTGGCCCTATCTTGCATTTCCTTGGTGAAACCAAGACCAGCTAAGATTCTTCTAGCTCTTGGTTCAGCAGAGTCAGCCCCTATTGCCTTCAGTTCAGCATAAACATCATTTAAACGATCCTGAACTTCCAAGTTTCCAGCATTAAACTGCTCTTCCAATTGTTTCTGTTGAGCAAGGAGTTCATTTCTCTTCACATCAGCTTTCAGTACAGTTTCAACAGCACTCACATCATCAGCAACAACTTCTTGCTCACAATACAAGATATCTATATTTGGTGGAATGGCAAATGCCCTTTGAGCAATATGCCTTAACAATGTGGTTTTGCCATGGCCATTGGGTCCAACTAATCCATAGTGCCTGCCATTTGCTATCAATAAACTAGCGTTTGTAAACAAATCATTCCCTTTAGCAGATATACTAAAGTTCTCAATTTTTATATCAACTGCATTCTCTAAGGCTGCTAGTTGACCGGCAGTTTTTTGAGCTTGAGAAACTGTAAAATTGCTTTCAAGTTCAGAATGGCCTTGACCACCCTTCTTAAGCATTGTTTCCATTTGCTTCTCATAGTCTTGTTGTTTTTTGAGTTTTTTCTTATCCCTATGGGTTAGCTTCTTTTCCTTTTCTGCTGTTATATCCAAAGCCTCAATTTTTTCCATTATCTCCTCAGTATCACCACATGCCCCTTTTGTGTCATCTTGATTATTTGATTCAGGCTCAGAAGTGGAGTCTTTCTTGGGTGGTACTGGTTCTTCTGTTATATTATCCTCAGAACTTTCACTGAGTTGAGTTTTTTTCTTCTTACTTTTCTTTTTGTCTGTTTTCTTCACAGAAGGTTTAACCTCTTCTTCTTCAGAATATGGTTCAGTGTGTTCTGGAAGATCCTTCGTCTTATTGGTCTCCTTTGGAGCAGACTTTATTTCTTCCTCATTGCTGGAGTTAATTTCAATATCCTCATAATCACCATCTTCTTGTTTCTTCACCTGCTTCTTGTCCTTCTTCTTACTTGCCTTTTTAGACACTGGAATTCCATACTCTTCATCATTTGAAATATTGTTTAAGTCAATTTCAACTTCTCTATCTGACCAATCACCATCACTTTTCTTTTTGCCTTTCTTTGCAGCTTTCTTAACTTTAGCTTTTACACCATCGCCAGCTTCCTTTGGCACCGGTGGGGCTTCATCATCACTGCTAGCAAGCTTCTTGGCAGAAGAATCCTTCTTTGTTTTACCTTTAGCACTGCTTTCTGACGTTGTTGGTTTTGGTACTTCATCTTCAAAGTCATCATTAAGATTCTTATGCTTCTTGTTTCCACGTTTCTTTGACATGATGCTACCAAATGTTTGTCAGGGAATAGAGCCTAAAAGAAAATGGTTGATAACAAGTTGTGTGCTAGGGGTATAGTAATAATGTTTGTTTAATAAAGGTCCATCATCTTTATGTGTGATTTTGTGAGTTTATGAAAACAGTAGGTCTCAAAACATGGTATTATAAAAGACTTTTGCAGTGGGTTACACCACAAAACTGGTGGAACCCTTGGAACAATCAGCAAAGCTTTTAGATGCTGGTGTTACAGAACTCACTAAACTGTAAACAACAAGCTCATTCTTGTTCTGTTTTTGTAAGAGCATTTAAATCAAGACCAACATATTAATGTGCACTAACTTTAATTCTATAAGGTTAGTGTAATGTATAGGTCCAGTGATCCAATCAATATTCTCCTATTGTATGCTGTATAACCTGTGCTGTATAAACATACCTGTATACACACTGTATTATTTTTCCTTACTTTTTTTTCTTTGAAATGTATGCTTTATCACCCTCTCAATAGGAATTTAGGATTCACCACCTTTCCATTAGGAATTTAAGTTTTTTTTTTCTCTTCCATAGGAATTTAGGCTGAATGCCCTTCCAATAGGAATTTAGGCTTAATTGCCCTTCAAATAGGAATTTAGGCTGAATTGCCCTCCCAATAGGAATTTAGGCTGAATTGCCCTCCCAATAGGAATTTAGGCTTAATTACCCTTCCATAGGAATTTGGCCTTTATTATTGCCATTCCGCAGGAATTTAGGCATTATTATACCATTCCATAGGAATTTAGTCTTTATTATTGCTCTTCCATAGGAATTTAGGCTTTATTATTGCCCTTCCATGGGAATTTAGGCTTTATTATTGCCCTTCCATAAGAATTTAGGATTTATTATACCATTCCTAGGAATTTAGGCTTTACTTTTTTACGTTCCATTGTGTTTTTACGTCCAAAAGTTATATTATCTTACTGGTCTATCCTCATCGCCAATTGTAGTGTCCTTGTTTAATAGTTAGGTTTTGATTAAATGAAAGACTTTCTTAGTAGTATCAGACAACAACACGTCACTGAGCCTGCCTACCGTCTGAGTCATCCTGACTGGCTAACAGGGAGTTTTAATCTTTATTTTCCACCAAATGAAAACATGTATTTACAATATGAGAATATTGATTGGATCACGGGACCTATACATTACACTTACTTTAGTAGAAATGTGAAAATGGAGGGTAAAAGATCATTAGATTTTTTGTTTTTATGGGAGTTGGCAACAAGAATGATTTCTGTAGAAACCACCATACTTAGCTTCTTTACTGATTTTCATAAAAATTATTTTACCGGTAAAGTTAGCAGGACTTTGATCTAGATACCCTTAATAATTTCTTTCGAGATAAATAAGATTTAAAAAGCACACAACATTTTTATATCACTCAAGCTGGATTTTTAAGGAATAATAGAGTTAAACTATAATAAGCCCCAGAAAATTCTGTCATAATAGCACGATTGGTACCCACCTGCTGTAGAGTAATATCATAAAATCACAAATTTGGGTAAAGGACATTATGAAAGAGTATTCCTGCATATAATTGGAGTTAAGGTTAAAATTCTGGATGTGATTTTAGATTAGGGATAAAAAAAAAGTATTGATTATAATACAGATAGTATTTAGTTGGAATCTAAAAAACTGAAGATGATAGAAATGAAAGCAATATGTGTGAAAGGTATTGAGAAAATCGCGTGTACAGAACACTTTTGTAGCTTATGGTGGAAGATTGTGCAAGACCTCGCAATTGATTTTCTTAGCAAAATTAGAATGAGAGAGAATAAAACCAAGAAAATATACAGATTAATTACGTACCTTTTGAAATAAGGATAAGTTTATAACAAAAACCGAGAATCAGCGAAATTTGGAAGTTGTGTAGGTAAACTTAACCTTACTTTTCCTGTCTGATATTTTCAAAACTGAGATATATGTCATCCATGAATGACGTTTGTAAAATATTTAATGACCGGGCAAGTGAGAGTGGATTTATATCATTTTATCTTCGTTCTTATTGCACACATCAACAAGGATAGAAACAGACGAAATTTTACATGTTATTATGAATAATTGCTCCAGTCACGGACAGATGGTACTGCAGCAGAACGTTTAAAAATTAAAAATAAAGAGACGGGACGAAATTTAAAGGAAAGAAGTTGATATTTAGAATGATAATTTTATTCTTCTAACAAAAGCTTGGATTTTTGTTGGTTTTTTAAATTTGTTCTAATTAATATATGTCAAGTGGAATGTCCCTATCTGAATCTACAACTAAATTCTTTTATGTGGAACAGTTTTGTTAGGAGTACCTTTAATGAGTTATTAACATAAAATTGTACAACCATCAGCGATAAAGAAAAAATGCAAAAATCCAAGTCATATTTTGACTAAGTTTTTAAAATGTGTGTATGTATATCTCTCAGTTTTTGTTACTTATTTCCATATTCCTAGCCACATACCTACCTACTTTTCCAGGTAACTTCCCTCCAAAAATTATGCTCCCTATAAATACTGAAGGCTTAGCGGCTATTTAATGACCGTGGGTTTGGTTGATATTAATAATATCGTTTAGGTACCCAATAAAAAAAATGTATTATAATTTCCAGAAATATTATGAGATGATCAGAATATCAACGCAAGAAAACCTGCATTAATAACAAGATACCGTAATTATCTATATAAAATAAAATATAGTTTGTATTGATAACAGAAAACCACTAAATAGATAGATATATTCCCTAAGGCGTCGTCCCAATACGGTTCTGGGCTCGCAAATATTTGCTGGAATTTTCCGGGGTTGTCAAACTTGGTGTTCTACTTCCAGAAATAACTCACAACCGGTGAAAATAAATACCTTTGCAACCACTTTTATGTCGAATAGTTATTGTAGTTAGGTCGAAAAGCGAATGGGAAACATTGGGGGAAATAAAGTTTGTCCTTTAATGCGGTGACTGTACGAACCCTAACGTTATTATCAGCGTGACGTGGGGTTAAATCTTAAATCACATTGAAAATGTTCTCTTGGCGTGTTTAAAACCTACCCCAAAATTGATCTAAATACTTTATGGCTTATTGTGTAGGAAGGATTGTCTGTTAAGGATGTTTTACTTCAAGTTAAGCACTATTTTTCATGCGATTGACATTGGTTAAATTATTTTGTTATTTTTACGGCGGAAAAACTCCTTCTAGGGTCCATTTCAAATAGATATTCGTTCTAGTAAGCTGAGAAATTGACATATAAATGACACATTCACATGAATGGAATAGGAAGGCTCTGTCAGTTCCTCAGCCTGCTAGATGAATATCTATTTCAAATGGACCATATATGTAAGTTCTTGAGGTATTGCGGTTCCTAATGGAGGAGGAATAAAATATGGCAACGCAGGCGCCGACTCAGTCTATCAAGACCTTTATTACATCATCGAGAATCCCGTTTGGAGTGTACCGATTTAAACCGGGCGTTTTTTTGTTTTCCTGACAACCTTTGGCAGTGTAGTTTGACACCCCACTAAGATCACTAAGGTATTTATCATCAGTTAATCATCCTACGCACCAAAAATTCTAAAATAAACCTTGCTTTTCACTTTTTTTCTTGAGTTCGATTATTTTCTGAGTGCCTTTTTACAGGTTCTTGTAAGTCATGGACATTTGAACTATGAAACCCCTGCTGTGTCTTCTCTCAAGTTTTCACGGTAAATGAACATTATCCAGAAAACTACCGCTTGCTGCCTGTGTGCCGCCGGATGCAATCGATTTTACTCCATTTCATTTTAAACCTTTGTTTTTAGTGGTCGACTGTATTTTCCCTTCGATTTTACATGCACTTTATACCTAGATAGCTTTTGCACACCTCAGTTATTTTCCGCTTTTTTTCCAAAACCTCTGTAGGCGTTTTTATCTTCATCCAATATTAAATGAAGGAACTACATAATATTGTAAACATAGTCCTTGACCTCGTAAACGACTATAAATAATTATATAAAGGGTATATATACCTAGGTGATTATTTACCTGCGATATATTATCAACACTTGACAGAGTGACCTGGAATCATATTGCAGTAAAATTATTTTTATACCTTTTTTAAATTTGAACTACCATAAGCATATTGATTTGTTGCCTCTAATTAAATAAAAAGGGGCACTAACTACATTATTCTTACTTTTGCAAAATTGAGATTGGGGAACGGGCAAGGGCTTTTTCAGCTTGACTATAATATTAGTCGTTTTCAGGAAGATACTTATTCATCTAGCCACCCATGATAACGCACCCATGATAACACATAAGGTAAACGCACCTTTTAAAAACCATTGAAAAGTTACTAGATCGGAGATTGGTACGAAGCAACCTTAACGAACGTATTTATCGAATTTTAACTTAAAATTTTGTAATTTTCAAACATAATTACTTTATTTCTAAAATGTTGCTTAAATTCAATTATTATACTACGTTTGTAAGGTAGGAAAAGTAAACTGGCTTAATAAGCGACTATCTACCACCCAGAACTATTAACACAATTCATCGCATGACTCAAAAGCTCATCTGAACCTCCAACTCCTACAAATAAGATGCCAGAGTAGAGTTACTAAAATTGAGACAGGAAGCAGTTTTTGATGATTGATTATTACCAGCTAAAGCGAGCGTTAAATTCGTATGCATATGCAGAGGGAAGAACTGAAGTGGACTATCAACCATGAACAAGATTTCCAAAAGTTCCAAATATAGGTACTTACTGAGAAATTGTTAAGGATTTAAATAATTGAGTCTATTTATTAAAATATTATTTAAATGCTTATGCTTATGCCTTACATAATATATTGTTGCGAACTCAGGGTTTAATAATTCCAGTGTAGCGATTTAACACGAAAACACTATTTATTTATCACACAAGTACAATTCGCCTACTAAATAACTCACTACTTAACACTTTATAGCCTTCTATTATCGTTTGGTAGTTTAGCTTACCTATAGATCGATTAAATAAGACTACTCTAACGGCGGCGCTATGCGCCTTTTACCCAAGATCCTAAAAATATAGAAAAACCTAGAATATTCGTAGAAGAAAAATAATTGCTAAGAGACACATAAAAAAAAGGTCGTAAATAGCTGCGGTCTAAATAAACAGAGCAATAAATCAGTAGTGACCGTTCCCACGCCGCAGGGCCCGGATAGGCCGCGAAGGTGCAACCTCCAATGTCGCTCCGCCTCCCAGCGCCCGCTCACCGTAACATTGCCCTCCTCCTAAGGCTGTTCGTCTCGTTTCAGATGAAAAACCTTCATCTTTGACCTGGGGGTCCGCTGGATCCTATACACCACGTCATTAATCTTCTTAATGATTGCGTATAAGGCCCTTCTCAAGTTTGGGCGACTTCCTCACCTTTCGCCGCGGATTGTACAGCTTCACCAAATTACCATCCTGGAAGCCGCGGTAGTTAGCCAGTAAGTTATATCTTGCTTTTTTCTCCAGATCACTGGAGATCCGCAGTTTATTCTTGACGTATTCATGAACATTGTTAAGCCTCTCCTTGAGCTCCTCCACAAAATTCTCAGAGTTGAGCGAATCTTTTTCTGGTGTTCCATACATCAAATCCGCAGTAAGCCTCATTTGCCTTCCGGAGAACACTTTGGCCGGAGTATAAACAGTGGCTTTGTGTATAGAGCCTCGATATGCCATCAACATGAGAGGTAGATGTTGGTCCCAATCACGGTCTGAGGACCCGAGATCCCGCGACATCAATTGCTACCTTCTCGAATGGAGCACCTACAGTGTCTTGCACCATTCGGCCCCGTGGTCTTGTTCGAGGTCCTTTTGTGGCACAACAAACTTCGCACTTGCGGCACCAAGTCTTCATGATAATTTACCCAGTAGAACCGCCATTTAATTTTTGCCAAGGTTTTATTGACCCCCTAAATGACCTCCACTTGTTCCGTTGTGCATTTCCTGTAGTACATACGATTTTCTGCTACCAGGAACAACGAACTGACTACGGTCTTGCCATCCGGACTCTCCCACACCCTCTTCAGTAATTAATTTTTTAATCTAAGAGAGTGCCACTGGACCCAAAGCGCATTCAGGTTTGGACTTTTGGAAATTGTTAAAAAATAGCTCCATTCTCCAAGGGATCAAATCCCTGGTAGGTTGTAGCTTTATTTCACTTTCTGCTTCTACTATATGAGTTATTTAGTATAAAAGTAGTCCTATAAAGGACTGTTTGATGATAATAGGCAGTGTAGTTATTAGAAAATTACTCACAAAAATTAGAATAAGAAAAAAAGGAATATGATAATTTAATTCACAATATTTACAAAGATGCTTCCAAGGAATCGACGGACGTAATATTATGCTCTCTTTCTCGAAATACGTGCAGAAAACAAGGATAGAACATAAGCGTCATGCCTTTTCTTAAAATTTTGAAAGAATGTCATTGATACCAATAGAAGATAAGAATTTCCCCAGATTTCAGTTGAAATCTTCCTGAAAACGACTATATATATCTGCAGCAAATCACGTGACAAACTGAATAATGAGTAATAGTTCTTCAAGACCCGAGATGGTTTTTTTTTAACTATCTACTAAATGGTCGTACCTGTCTGTTTCATTGCTGCATCCAACTAAAGTGGCTTTTTGGTGTCCAGCGCCAATTTGGTTCTTCCACGGGTCTTTTAATCTGCAATGCAAAATTCGTATAAAAATCATCGCATGTAGATACATAAACTATGTTTTTAAAGTTTTTTCAAAAAATCCTTGTTACATTTCAGGGGAAAGTTCACCCTGGCCTTACTAACTCCTGTCAAAGTACAAAAATCAGAAGAAATGGAGTTGAAGCGGCTCTCAAGTGCTCGAAAAGGCAGAGCAGCGTTTAGGAGCATGCCAGTAATGCGTCTGCTCAGGGGGGCCCACGGGACTCCTAAACTGCACTAGCAGGGTACTTTTGGTGTTCACAGCCGGAGGTAAGTTTTGCTTTTTACATTCAATTCCTGATGGTTAATATGATTCGATCCGTTAATTACATTAACTATCATTAGTGACCTTTCATTGCAAAGAATTATACTTCATAAAATGACAAAAATAAAAATATTATATGTGTTTTGTCTGGTGGAAAAAATTAGAAGCGAGACGTTCTATTTTAAAGCCATTACGTTTTTCCGCCGGCCAATCTACGTAACAGATACGAAATTTTTGGACGTAACACATGCTTCGTGTAGACTTGACTACGCTAAAAAATTGCTATATTCTGATATAAATCTCTATCATTTTTCGATGTTTAAATTAGACACAGGTATGATTAATTTTCTGCTATAAATATCAAGTATTTTATAATATATATGAATGAATAAAATCTCATTAGACTATAACCCTAATGTGGCGTTAAATTGATCACAATCTAACTTATTCAAAGAAAAATTGAAGAACAAACTTAAATAATACACGCAATGCTGGGTCGTAATGTTAGACGTATACACGTTTATTGCCCTCTATTTTTAACTTAATTTCCAACGCAGTTTTAAGTTCCCATATAACTACCTAGAAGAAGAATAAAGAGCGAACGTAACAAATGCAACTTTTATTTTACACAAATTTAATTATCTAGTTTGCTAAAATTATTAACAAAAACGGTTTAATACTTTTCTTGCGTGGTCGGAAACACTCATAGACGTGATGTCGATAACATGCAAAGTATCTCAAAATAGGCCCAATTTAGATCATCGATAGTAGATAAGTAAATGTCATTTTTTAAAATAAACACACAGTATTTTTGTAACTGAAATGTTTGTGTTCCTAAATAGTATTAATTTGTGATATAAACTTAAAATCTGATATAGGTCAGAGCTTATTATCCTGCACCTAATAAAAGCTAGGAATTTGTTCAAATTCGACGCTCTCTCTTTTAAAGATACAGACATAAATTATGGAAAAGTTGCGCCATTCGGCCAATTTTTTGCTGCAGCGTCTTCCACAACGCGATTATACTTTATAAAAACCTCGTAGCAAGCCATGGAATTAAAACTCTTGTCTGAGATAACATTTTATGACATTTTCGACTTTCAATTGTTTTTATGAATACAATCTAAAGTGTTTTCCGGGCTTTGAGGCCGTGGTCCAATGGAATTTCTTCCTGCCGCACCACCACTACCCCCATCTGAGTCCCTCCACTGCAGCGCGACGGCAGGGGAATAAATACCACATACCACAGAGCTCACTACACCAGACCACAGCAGTTTTACCATACTTACTCCGTTCGGAGTATTTCTACTCCTGTTTATGTTAATTTACTTTCCTGCTCCAAATAGTCCTATTTCTACACTTTTACGCTTTAGTTGTAGTGGAGTGAGAAATATACATACATAACTACTAATAGAATATTTTCCAACAAGCGTAACGTATAATGCAGGCCATCCTTGCCGAATGTGACGTTTAAGCCCACGAGCGTAGCGAGTGGCGCAATTCACCTGAGGTAATCATGCCTATTATATGCAAGTTGGCTCCTATACTTTGTCCACGGCTTAATTTACAATTTTTACATAATAATTAATTCGATAATTCGGTCGTCAACACGCGGTTTTGTTTTGATTGTCAAAGTCGAAGTGACGTTAAAACCATTGTGGCCGTACATTTTTGTATGTAATTTCCAACATGGCGTCGCTTACGTGCAAACTTATGCAGTGTATAATGAAAAACAATCGACGCAGCGTGAATAATGAATATTATCACAGTATAAGGAATAATACATAATATCAGTATCGTCAGTTCGTGTCGGCACTTTTGATATTGCCAAAACTAAAGCGTACCTGCACCCGGCAATTTTCTCGAGTAGTTACGAGCGACTTGCATACCGCTCAAGCACCAGCGATGCACTGCCCAAGGTTGTTACGGACTGATTTATATATGTGTACAAATTTCAAATAAAATTGTGTAGCATTGTGCACCAATAAAAAATCAAAGTTTTCAATGATGCTTATGGCGTTTTCGATTGACAATTTTAGTGCAAAACTAGTATATTTCCATACTACTTCACTGACGTTAAATAAAAAGACAACAATACATTCATTTTGCACTAATTCTGCCAATCGAAAACGCTATCAGTTGTTTGCAATGTTTGCATATACCTGTATATACGGAGAACCTCCCAATAGATTTGAATAGATCGAAAATGAAGCTCCCCAGTTGGCTATAAAAATCTTGTAGATATAGTCCATTTCAAATAGATATTCATCTAGTAAGCTCAGAAATTGACATATAAATGACATGTTTACATGGATGGAATAGGACGACTCTGTCAATTCCTCAGCCTGCTAGAAGAACATCTATTTGGAATGGCCCATTGTAAAATAGCAAAAGCTGTTGGCACATAGTGTAGACACTAATAATTAATTGTTTCTGCTCCATTTTCTAACAAGATTAGATTACAGAGTTCTTTGTTAAGGTAAGAATGAAAAGAGCAGAGTTGCCAACCTTTCCAATTCAGTGTCGCCAGATCAAGAAAAAAAATCGCCAACTCTAAGAAAGAGAAAATCGTCATTATTTCGCCGCGCCAAGTGAGAATTTTGACAACCTTGATTCGTCAAAAAATTCTTTTGACGAATTCCATTGGCCAGCAATTCTCATTTTCACTCCTTCCTTAAAAATAAGCGTCAGGTGAGGTGAAGATGACAAGACTGGACAAAGGCGGATGCCGCGGAAGGACGGCTGGAGCTGGACATGAACATGAACAAGAAAGAATAACGACACAAATCAAACAGCCAAGACAAAGAAAGACGAACACGTAACAGAATTAACTGACAGAAAGAGGTCTTTGAATATTCAGAGTAAAAAGGGTAAAATGTATAAAAAGAGCAAAAGAAAAACAGAACTCGAACTGGTTCATGATTTGTCGCCACATTTTCACCAATCAAAGCTTAAATTCCGCCAATTTTGTAGCCAATCGCCATTTCCAATTCGAAGTCGCAAAAAGTGACAAAAAGTCGCCACTTTGGCTAAAAGTAGCCATGGTTGACAACTCTGGAAAAGAGCGAGCAGTGTGACTCTCGCCTTGCTACATGCGAGTGGTCCAAGCAGTTACAAAAAATGTATTCGAAATACGAGGTCCGCTTCAGTTGTGTAGTTTTCTGTGCAGTAAAATGGGCTTATTTACAATTGGGGTGTAGCCGTGCAGTTCGTTAATGGATTGTGTAGCATTTTGCACAATTGTGTAGTTTGTAACAACCCTGGCACTGCCAAGTGCCAAAGCCAAAACATTGCCAAAACCGGTTTGGTGGTACACCAGCCGCAGCCGAGCGGACGGGGCAAGGGGAGGGGAGTTTCAATTTTTCGACCGACTGTCGTTACTGATATAATGTATTATCGGTCGAAAAATTGAAACTCCCCTCCCCTTGCCCCGTCCGCCCAGCCGCCGGCGGTGCACCACCAAACCGGTTTTGGCTGGTTTTGGCAGTGCATCGCTTATGCTTGAGCCGTATATAAGTCCCCTGTAACTACTCGAGAAAATTGCCGGGTGCAGGTGCGCGCGGCACGCTTTAGTTTTGGGAATATCAAAAGTGCCGACACGAACTGACGACACTGATATAATGTATTATTCCTTATCTTCTTCTTCTCATGCTATCCGTTAACGGATGTTTGCGACTACATTCTTCATTTCATCCCTGTTCCCAGCGGTGTGAATCAGTGTCTGTAAGTTGTGCATTCCCGTCCAATGTCTAATATTCCGTAGCCAAGACATCTTTTTCCTTCCTACTCCTCTCCGACCCTCTATCTTACCCTCAATTATCAATTGCAAGTATTTATATTTTTCGTTCCTCATGACGTGCCCTAGGTATGCAGTTTTCCTCTTTTTGATGGTGGTGAACAACTCTCGCTCTTTGTTTACAGATGCTAGCACATCTTCATTTGTTATTCTTGCTGTCCAGGGTATTTTGAGGATTCTGCGGTACAACCACATCTCGAACGCTTCTAATTTGTTGATGGTGTTTACTTTGAGGGTCCAACCTTCCATCCCATAAAGAAGCACCGACCAGACGTAGCACTTCAGGAATCTTAGACTCAAATCAAGATCGAAGTCCGAGCAAGTGAACACTCTTCTCAGTTTAAAGAATGCTTCACGCGCCTGTTCAATGCGGCATTTAATTTCTAAGTCAGATGTCCAGTCCTCAGACAACCATACTCCCAAATACTTAAATTTATTAACCCTTTCTATGCGCATCGTGTTGAACGTTATCTCGGAGTCTTCAAAGGCATTCATATCCTTTGTGATCACTAAAAACTTTGTTTTCTTGGTGTTTATATTGAGACCCACCGATCTACTGTGTTCCCCTACGATGTTGACTAGTCGTTGTAAGTCCTGCATATTATCAGTGATCAGCACTGTGTCGTCGGCATAGCGGATGTTGTTGATCCACATCCCGTTAACCTTAATACCGATCTCTTTCTCTTCCAAAGCTTCACGAAAAACCGCCTCGGAGTACAGGTTAAACAGTAGCGGGGACAGAACACATCCCTGTCGCACTCCTTTCTGAATCTGTACGTTGTTAGACAATTCGCCATCCAATTTAATCTGTGCAGTCTGGTTCCAATATAAATTTTCGATGCATCTGATATCCTTTTGATCTATATCAAGGTTTCTCAGGAGTTGCATTAGTCTATGATGTTCGACTCGATCAAATGCTTTTTCGTAGTCCACAAAGCACAGGCAGATGTCCTTTTTGACGTCACAACAGTTCTGGATAAGCACTTGTGTAGCCACCATCGCCTCCCTTGTGCCCATTCCCTCTCTGAACCCAAACTGTGAATCACTAATATCTCTTTCGCACTTTTTATAAATTCTTTGGTGGATTATTTTTAGAAATATTTTTAGGGCATGGCTCATCAAGCTGATGAGTCGGTGATTTTCGCATGTTCTTGCGTTGGTTTTTTTGGGCAAGGGTACGAAGGTGGAATTCAGCCATTGTTGTGGGTATTGTCCTGTTTCATAGATGATGTTAAATATCTTGTGTAGAGCTTCAATGCTTGTTTCATCCAAAATTTTCAAAATCTCTGACGGAATCTCATCGGGCCCGGTGGCCTTGTTGTTCTTCGAGCTACGAATTGCTTTCTCTACTTCCGCTTTTAAAATCGGTGGTCCCGTCAACTGCCTATTATTTTCACTCCCAACCGAGGGTCTGTCTTGGTGAAAAAGTTGTTCGATATATTTTTCCCAAATTTTGACTTTCTCTTTGATGTCAGTAACTATTTGATTGGTTTCATCGACCAGTATACTAGATTTCTTCCCTCGGTGCATTCCAGCAGTCGCCTTGAGCTTTTTGTGGAGGTTAAACCCATCGTTTTTCTTTTGCAGTTCTTCTATTTCAATACATTCCTGCTTCAGCCATTCGTTCTTTGCCATTCTTATTTTTGATCTAATTATTTTCTGTATGTTCTTGTATTTGATGTCATCCTTGTTTTTATATTTTCGACGTTCGTCCATCAGTACCAATATTTCGTCATTCATCCATTTTCGTCTTCCAACTCCATTCCTATATCCCAACTTAGTTCTGGTTACATCTGCCACAATGTCCGATATTTTTTCCCAAGACATTGTCAGATCATCTCCGATTTTTGTACTGATGTCATGTATCTGTGTGTTGATTTCGTTGCTAACCTCGTCTCTTGTTATAGGATCCCGCAATTTTTCTAATGCTACCTTTCTATTGGTGTTTAATTTTTTGATCTTCTTTGCTAAGGTGGTTTTTACAACTGCCACCAACAGTACGTGGTCAGAGGGTACATCCGCTCCGGGATATGTGCAGGCTTTTTTGACGGATGACTTGAATCTATCGTTGATGAGGACATAGTCGATCTGATTGCGTACCAGTTTCTGTGGATTATCGGCTGGAGATTTCCAGGTATAGAGACGACGTGGGGGAAGCTGAAACCAAGTGTTTGTTATTGTTAAGTGTTCTTCCTGACAGAATTCTAATAGACGGTCGCCTCTCTCATTTCTTGTTCCAAGCCCATATGGTCCGACTAAGTTCTCGAATCTACCTTTTCCTATTTTGGCATTGAAATCGCCCACACCAATGTGATCATGGGCGATTATTCCTTATACTGTGGTATTATTCCTTATACTGTGATATTATTCAAGCTCTTCCAGTTCAAAACCTAGTACTAGGCAACGTAAACACCGCAGATCTTTAACCCTGGGCTTGGGGAATTGAGGGTTAGCTCGAGAAAAGAGAGACAAACATAAATTCCCAATATTGTATAAATTTGATTAAATTCCGTTTTTCCATGTTCGAAACATCAGAATTTAGTTAAATTCCAAGTTTAAAATCGGGATTTGGTTAAATTCTATATGTGTCAGAATTTAAAAAAATTTCGAGTTTGAAAATCGGAATTTAGTTAAATTCCGAATTTAGTTAAACTCCGAGTTTAAAGTCGAAATTTCGTTAAGTTCCGTGTTTAAGGACAGAAACTAGATAAATTGCGACTTTAAAGTTGGAATTTAGTTAAATTGAATGTATATCGGAATTTAGTTAAATATCGAATTTGGTTAAACTCCGAGTTCAAAGTCGAAATTTCGTTAAGTTCCGTGTTCAAAGTCAGAAATTTATTAAATTCCGTTTTTTATGTTTGAAAAATCAGAATTTAGTTAAATTCCAAGTTTGACATCGGGATTTAGTTAATATAAATTCCATATATTTTTATAAAATTTCGAGTTCGGAGAATTCGAGAAATCAGAATCCAGTTAAATTCCGACTTTAGAGTCGATATTTAATTAAATTTGGAGTCTTAAGGCCTCTTTCACACGGACGTTTTAAAACCGACCGGCAAAATATCGCTCGGTAAAAAAAATGACCGTTGTCTCTTTCATACACAACGGCCAATAATTCGACGGTGAGAAGTCGAAACGAATAGATCAAAGGGCCGTAATGGGTAAAATGAAGAAAATTGTTGGTGCGTATTTATTATATAGACGGAGGAAAAATAAAAAGTTAAGGAGGATGTCCTGAATTCATCGAATATTAGAAGTAAGGACATCTATGGGATTGTTCTACACATTCATTCCCAGATTAAGAGAGGACGAAAGTAAATTTTTCAATTATTTTCGAATGTCGATAGATTTTTTTTATTTTTTTTTGACACTTGAAGCACTCCAATCTTCCGCCCCCCTTGCCCTTCGAGTAGCTACCGCTATTTTGGTGTTTGAAGTACTTTTGACAACTATGAAAAGCTGTTCCAGTCTTTAAGATCCGTATGGACTTAATACGCTCCGGGAGCTTTACGCTCAAATCCTTTATTACAGCTGGAAAGCGGCTCAGGTAGATCATTAGTAAACCTGTTTCTAATTTTGAAATTTAAAGTGGCACTTTTCAATACTGATAACAGTGACGTAACGTCCTACTTTTCGTAACTAGTTACGAAAAGTAAAATCTTTCGTAACTGGTGGTGGAAAGTTCGTGTAACCACCAGTTGCAGGTTTCGGTTGTGGCACACCGTTGCTACAGTTTTACGGTATTAAGTAGGTACAAAGTGGTTTAAAAGTAAATATTGAAGTTTAATATTAATAACTCTCTCTAAGTAGGTATTTGTAGTCAAAATTAGAAAAAATCTTGTATGAAACACGTGACGAAAAGCCTTTTTTGTGAATCTCATTCAAATTGCGGGAACTCGCTGCGCTTGTCCCGCAAACATTCATTCGTTACACATGATCGGACTTTTCGTAACTGGTTACATAAATAGCTATTAGACAATGCTATTATATAGTAATATTTTGTGGTTATTGTTCTTATTAATTATTAATTCTTTTTGTTTTCTTAATGAGACCTATATGTATTTGCTTCTCAAATTGTCTTTTTTTTTGCATTTTTTATTTGTTGCGATAACTCTTTTAAGTTGCAATAACTTTTTTTTAAATAAAGTTTATTTGTTTATATTTTTTTTATAAAAAAGTTTTAGCTTTCTTGTTTACTTCACTTCTCATCATTTTTTTCTTTGATCTCTACTTTGTGTTCTGCTCATTTAATTTGGTTTCATTTTGCAACTTTTTTTTGATGTAATTTATTTTCCCGTCGTATTTCCTAGTATTAGAGTTATTTTTTCTTAAATCATCTTTCTCACCGCTTTGCGCAACTAAAAGTGCTTAAAAATTACTTGCTGTTTCAACTTACAAATTTCGAAAATTCCAACTGGTTCGGAAATATTCGCAAAAAACAAAAATTTTGAAAAAAGTTTTTATTTCTTTCGATCTTAATTTAAAGAGATAATTAAAAATAAATGACACTTTTAGCCACTTTTTGGTCTATTCAACGTGTTATTTTCCTTAAAATCCGACTTTTTGTTTTAAAAAATTAAATAAATTCTGAATTCTGCTTCGAAATGCATGTTGAATTGAAATGCAGACTTGCAAGAAAATTCAGAATACAATAAAAAAAATCCTAGACTGTATTAAAAAAATAATAATTTGATGATGAATGAAAAACGAAACGTTTGATTTTAAATAAGAAAATACCACATGAAAAGACCAAAAAGTGTAATTTATTTTTAATTATCTGTTTAACGTTTTTTAAATTACCTATACATACTTTCGTGAGAGGATTATGGAACATTTACAAGGAAGGTAATAGTTCCATAAAAGTTAAACATAAAGAAAAAATAAAAAAAAATGTTGACTAATTTTAAGTTTAAAATGGAAAAATCCTGTTTTATTTTTTAGTTAATTTTTTTAAACATTACTAGTGGCTCTAAATTTTTTAAAAGGGATTTCTACGTTTTTCAAAAACGTTTCCTAAATTTTTGCAATAGATAATTTTATATTCATCATTGAAAGTTGAAAAAAACCATTGAGAGTTAAAAGAAAAATGTTGACTAACTTTAAATTTATAGTACAGCGGATATCGCGACCATTTTTTAGGTGTTTACTGCAAAAAGAGTGGGGCCAAAACTGGAAAACAGGAGAGTCTTTTCAGATGTAAAATACTAGCTATTTGGGGTAGGCAAGAAAATTTGAATAAAAAATAAAAAAGTAAAAATATTCAGATTATAGCATTTTCAGTTTGCTGCTCTAGAGCAATTTGTGAACATTTCTAACTTTAAAATATGATTCAGAGAGTAGAGAATAGAGATTCCTCTCGCATTGTTCTAGAACATTAAGCCAAAAATGCTATTAATTCCCTTATGCAGCGCATGCGAATCGCGCGCGATTTTCAATGAGGGCGCTCTCTGAGAACATTTCTGGTGAATTAAATATTAAATGAAAGAATTTAAATTTTTGTGTTGGCAACATGGCAACACTGTTATTGTCATTTCTTTATGATTGTTGAATAGTTGTAAAGTTGTAATATTCAGTTATATTATATTACACCATATCATACATATTCAGTACCTAAGCTTACATAATATTCAATAAACTTTTCATAATACCAAACCCGATTTATTCGTAATTATATTAAGACTTTAGCGTTATTTTACATAAAAGGGCGCAGAGTTTTGTGAATAATTTGAAACGTTTTTTATACGTTTATTAGACGTCAGTCAGTGGCTTGGTTAGGTCATGTAGGTGAATTTTTATCACAAAAATTTCACATAAAATAAACGTGACATTTCTTCATTTTCATGACGTTTAATATGGTCACATATCACGTTATATTCACGTCATAGGTGATTTTCTGGTCGGCTGGGTATGGTTTAGTGGTCCTTAACTTTAGATTTGCCTAAATTTGCTTGCAGCAAATCGGGGTAAAAAATTCGTTAATGTCACGTTGACATTACTTTTGATACCAATGTGTTTCTCATGGAGGTCAAATATATGAAGGTCGGATTTAGTTGAAGCCCTGATTGTACAAAAGGGCCTTCTTAGCGGTCCATGATAGGCAGCATGAAGGTGTCTGGAGGGACCCAACAATGCGTGCCGAAATGAATATATGGATATTTATTGTTTTCTATTTTTTTCATTGAACATGCTTTAGATACAAAAAAATCCAAAAAATTATTTTTTCTAATTTTGAAATATAAAGTGGCACTTTTCAATACTGATGACAGTGACGTAACGTCCTACTTTTAGTAACTAGTTAGGAAAAGTAAAATCTTTCGTAACTGGTGATGAAAAGTTCGTTCACCACCAGTTGCCGGTTTCGGTTGTGGCACACCGTTGCTACAGTTTTACGGTGTTAAGTAGATACAAAGTGGTTTAAAAGTAAATATTGAAATTTAATAATAATAACTCTCTCTCTAAGTAGGTATTTGTAGTCAAAATTAGAAAAAATCTTGTATGAAACACGTTACGAAAAGCCTTTTTGTGTATCTCATTCAAATTGCGGGAACTCGCTACGCTGGTCCCGCAAACATTCATTCGTTACACAAAATCGGACTTTTCGTAACTGGTTACATAAATAGCTATTTTGTTTACATTTAATAATAATGTTGCTAGCAGTTGAACTGAAATGAACCCTTTAAAATTATAAAAGAATGTTCAGGTTTTATACATGGTAAAGACTGAATTATCAATACTTAATATAGGTACCTGAACTAACATACCTACATTACACTGAACCTAGCAATAGAGGGGCCACAAACATTAAATATACTAGTATGGTGTCTGCCAATAGTGGGGTTTCTATAACATTCACCCTCGCATTCACCACATAGTCTGGTAGCAGTAGCCCCCACAAAGATTATTGTATTCTATGTGAGTGGACTTGTTCAGCCCTTCACTACAACCTGTGGTCTATTGTGGCTTCAGAAACATTAAGCACTCTGGTGTAGTTCCTTCACAACCCGCAACTAACACAATCACTCCCATGATACACTTTTGATGTGACTTGAGTATCTGAAATTAGTAATTTAACTGTTTGATGGTAGGGCCTCATTCTGTAGGTACTGTTAATATCCAATCTCTCCTCCGAATTCCTCATCAACACCCTTTCTCTGTCTTGTTATTCAGAGTTTTCAGAGATATACTTTCTGTAGATTTATTCTAAAAGTAACAGAGTTTATTATTGACTCATTGGGATGTAAGCATGTTGGGTGACTTTCATCGCTATGAATAAAACAATGCACCCTGGAATTTGGTCCATTGTCTAAAGGCTCTTACACATTCAGCATTTCTCCTGTGGTCTCTGGCCCATCTACCGCATAACTCATAAACGGTGGGGCCCGAGACATCTTCGTCATTCCATTAATACAAACAGTTCGTTTTATTTCTTTTTACTGATTGCTTACAATGCATACATAGAAATAATGTGTCGAATGACATTTTATCTAATCATTCAGGAAATACATTTTAATGTTTTGTTTTTTAATTTATGCTCTAAAGATTTTAATAATTAACAATTCATGCAAACAACAAACAATACATTATAATAAAACAAGAATTTCGATTTGTTTACGTTTCTGCCGACTCGGATCAATAATCTCTAGATATCAACCCGCCGTAGCGAGCTAATAGCCAACCACCATAAAAAGATTAGAGGTCATTTCAAGGAGATTTTGGATGAAAATGCTTTGGACGATTTTATTTTGGACATTTTCTAGTTTGGATTGAATTTCGGTGGATGTCTTTATTTTGGAGAAAATCAACGGTGGATCGATTTACTTTGGACGTTTTTTTTTTGGATGATTTTCATTTGGACAAAATTGTGCATCCCCGTTTTTTTGCCGTCGCCGCTCTTGTCTAAAAGGTCCCATATAGAGTAATGCAATAGAATATTTTGGTCGATTTTAAAACGTCCGTGTGAAAGAGGCCTAAGAGAGTTTTTTGAAGTCGAAATTGAAGTTGAACTGTGGTTAAATTCCAAGTTCAAAATCAGAATTTAGTTAAATTCCAAGTTTGAAATCAGAATTCAGTTAAATTTGCAGCCTAAAATTGGAAGTTAATTAATAATTTGGTTAAACTCGGAATTTAAAATCGCAATTACGCAAAGTTTCGTGCTTAAAGTCGTGATTTAAGTTCTGAGTCAGACTCTGACGCAGATTTCGAAACGGACAGAAGTTTTGCTGTACGACTTATCAAAAAAAATATATATATATATTAAAAAAACCATTACATTAAAAAATGATAAACTCATGGAGAATTTAATTTGGCTTCTGAATTCTCGGAGTCAAAGTTCACAAACTATTTCCGATTAAATAGAAATCAGTTTAATGATTTCTTCCTGCATTTTCATACTAATGGAAATTCCTAAAACGTCACGCACGCACACAATATTTAAATCTGTGTCTCAAACACTGAGCGACGCAAGTTTTGTTTGGCGCATTCGTGGCCTGCGTTGTGCTGCGTCTCAATATGCGGGCGTGCGCTGCTCGCTACATGATATAAAAACATGGCGTGTGCTGCCTTGCGTAGGATGCGTCGCATGTGTCTCAATGTGCGTCTTGCCTTAATCTCTTTGGAGTAACTGCGCAGGTTGATCGTCAGCTGTTTTCGGCTTCACTTTCAGGACTTACATTCTTCTTATAGAACTTCCAATTATCTGAGCTATACCATTAGGAAAGACGTGTAATGTCCAAGAAATACAATGGCAGTTAACAAGATTGAATACGTATACAGCATATATTGAATAGATATAAGTACATTCTAATTTCAATAATCACTGAATATACTTTTTCTACGACTGCTCAGGGGCGGACTGGGACGGACTAACCCCTGTGGCAAAATCATTTTCCGACCCTTTTTCCACACAAGCTCATGGTGTGCTTATTTAGGTAATCGGTGTAGGTTAGGTATTGCCTCCCCTATATACCTATAAATATAATTTCAGCAGATTTAAAAAATGTGATATAGTAATTAAAAGTTATTGCTTAATCATTATTGATAAAATTTTAGTTGCAAACTATATTGTATTTCCGACATTTCATTATCGATTTTTTCGTTTGGCGAAAATGAAAACCGTGAGTTGGCCCCCAAGAACCATTTGGCCCCGGTGGCTTTCGCCACCCGGCCATCCTGTCCAGTCCGCCCCTGCGACTGCTTCGAAAATGAACAAATGCGCACTACCAACTACCGTTGAAAATCGCATATCGCAAACAGCGTGCGCAAAGTGCACATTTCGCACGCTTTCATACAGAAGCGTGTGCAAAGTCCGCTTTATCCACTAGTGTGCAACACGTACGAAAATCACCCTTCACACTCTTGTGATGTTGTATCACTCGCCTACGGCTCGTATCCAAACCGTCAGACTCGTGTGAAAAGTGCAATTTTCGACACTAGTTGCACAATATACTATTTTGCTATGTGGACAGTTTACTGTACTATATTGTTTTCAAGTTGTCTTTCAATTCTGAAAAAAGCATTCTTTGGATGACGTATGCTTGTTACGAAAGGAAAAGGACAAACTGAAGTAGCAAATACCTATTCTTAAAGGTTCTTTGGTAGGTACAACAAAACGTTGTGCAACAAAGCATTTTTGGAATATGGTTTTTATAGCAAACCAGTGTTGTTTTTCGATGTAGAATTCGTGGCTTAAATTATTTGCAATCCCTTAAAATCACGTATTAAATCAGTAAATATCACACCATATACAAGGTAAAAAAGGCAATTTACTTTTAATCTTCCCACTTGATTTTTATTTGTAATTAGATAAGCTTGAGTTCGAACTGGAAAGTACCTAATAAAAGTTGTTTCTTGATCGAAAAGTCTGCACTTAGGTACTTTAACAACACTTCCAATAGTTCTGAAACTCGACAAAGTTGACGAGTCTGTTCTTCTGTAGGTCACCTCCTTTCAAAAGGAAATTTAATACTTTTTCTAATTAGATTCGTTTAGCTCGATATTAAAACGCTTTTCGTTTTTTTATCTACCTCAATAGAACAAATAGTATAAAAAACACGTCCATTGTCGCACTCATCCATTAAAAAACTCGTCTTGCAATTTCTCGTTTTGTAAACTTGAATGCGCTGGAGAGAAAAATGAAATGTTAGACTTTTTGGACATTTTCAGAACCAGTAGGAATTTACCAAATTTGAGAAGAACGTTTTAATATATCTTGTAACTAGTAACTGAAAAAAGAGATAAAATAACACTCGAATTGATTGATCGAATTGACTCTAAAGTCAGAAAAAAAATTCTTACGAAATACTTTTTTACTTTTTCGATGACACTTCATTACAAAAAATCGAGTTTCATTTGCAAACGTGTATCATAGCTGATAATTTTCAGACCGAGGCATAAAAACCAAATTACGTTTCTTCATATCAGAGATAATGCTGCTTAACTAACTTTACTAAAAAAAATGTTTTTCCTAAAATGTGATGAACAAAATTTCTTCCAGACTTATCTGGACATGTTTTGATTAGATTTTACGTTTGGGCTCCAATTACTTGAAAAACACAGTAATTTGCTTCATTTCCTCTGTTCCCTAATTTTCTGAGTCACACGTGCGTAATGAAATTGCCCTTAATTTGGAGTTGAACTTGATGAGGAATTAAAAATCAACATTTTGAATAGGTATTATTAACTGCGTTACATTTATAGAAAATGCTTTCAGTATCAAGAACTCGTATCTATTATTTTCATATCTCCAGCATTCCTGGTTCGCTTAACTATCTGATAACCACCATCACGAGAGGGATTTCAATCAATAATTTTTTATCCGTCCTAGATTCGCCAGAGCTTAAAGCCTGGGATTTTATATTTTTAGTCAACCCTTTCGCTAGTATTACTAGTGTAGTGTGTCCCAAATTCGAGGCTCTACATTGGGATCTTGGAAACTGTAATGGCTACAGCAAAGGTTAAATGGGGAATGTTTTGGGGAATCTAGTGCTGATTTCAGATCCGGCTTCAAATTAGATACCGGACACTTGGTTTCTGAGATATTGCAAAAAATATAAAAATGGCGGATTTCGTTTTTTTCTTATAAATACGAAGTGGTTTATTTGACAAATGTCGAAGTATGACATTATTAGGACACTTTTGTGAGACAATCAATATGGCGTATGTCAAAACTCGCTATCATCTTTTGTTTTTTCGGAACCGACTACGACTTTGGTTTTTCTTATGGCGGCCATATTTGATTTTTCTATTTTCAGATCCAGCGAAAAATTGTCATTACATTGATATCCCGCAAGTGCATAAAACTCGAAAGTTACGATAAAAAAAACAATCTTTTTTAAAGTTCGACAGTTGGTCACCACTTTGACCTAAAACAGCATTGCGCCATTTGCGTTTTTTTTATCAATAATCACTGTTATTCCGTTAAAAGCAACACTGAGTTTCCTCTGAATTGTTTCGCAAATGTTAATTTTATTTTGCTCTATTTCTGTGAAATAATATATCTATTAACAATTAAGTATACCAACAAAAGAATAACAAAATGGAGTCATCTAATATACTAGGTACTAATATAATTTTTAATGACTTAATTTTTAGCAATTCTCTCTCATATTAATTATTATCAGGTAGATTTGCAAAATGCCTACCGTCTACCTCTTGACATTTCTGAAGTTTGAAAATACTTTTCGAATGACTCTAGCAAGGGTATTTCTGTTCACAGAGGCAAAAGTGTTCAAAACTCTTTCTCTCAGAATATTTACGTTTTGGGGAGGATCGAATTCGTAAATCTCATTTTTTACGTGGCCCAATAGGTAGAAATCTAAGGGCGTTAGATCAGGCGACCTAGCGGGCCATAGAATGGGACCGTGACTCGAAATAACTCTTTCTCCAAAGTTTTCTCGGAAAAAATGTCTAGCTGCATCGTATTGTTTGCCGGGCAGTCGTCTTTTTGAAACCAAGTTCTATTAAATTTATCTTGGGTTAAAACTTCTCGAAGAGAAGGGCAAAATTTGATTTCTTAATAGATTTAAATGCTTAAATTGTAGTCGTATAGAAACGGTCCTATGAGCTGATTCTCTGAAATAAAAAATAACTTGTTAAATACGCCCACATATTGCATATTTTATTTTAAGTCGCAATTTTTATTTAATTTTGTTTTAACACTTTCTGTATTTTTTATTGCTAAATTACTTGAACTATAGTAATTTTCGTATAAGACACCTACGGCAAAGGCATCATACATTATCATACTAGTGTTAAAAGAAGAAAATAAAATAAAAATAGCGGTTTAAAATAAAATATGAAGTATTTTTGTCTGTGAGTGTATAAGGTCTAAAAGGAAAAAAGTAGACAATTAAAATTACCAATGATTCCACACTATACATTAAATCAAAATCGAGTTTGAAATCGCCTTTCCTCGACTTCAAAGGGAGTTCCTATGGCCCAATGGTGCTTGTTATGTTTATTAAACACCCCACAGTTAGTAAACCTACTTTCGTCAGACCACAACACGTTGTTCGAAAATTCTGGATTTTTAATACATTTATTTGTATACCATTCTGAAAAACGCATTCTTCTTGGAAAATCAGTTTCTATGAGCCCCTGAACAATCGTAGGGTTGTGAGGATGTAATCTGTTTTTCTTTAGTACACGTTGAACAGTGGATTTTGGTATATACGCTCTATGGTTCTGACAGATGTTCTGGGATTTCTCCTGACAGCTTGTAAAATATTTCGGTCGCAGTTGTGATTTGTTGACACGTAGTTGACAATATTGTACTTTCCTCTAGGTTAGTCAAATGCTTCACCAGTAATAACATTCATAACAATTCTTCGAAAATATGTGTTATGCGGTTGTCGTCGTTCTGGGTGTATCACCAAATATCTAGCTGCTGCAGCATCCGCATTTCTGTGTAACTGGAAATACAGCGTTAACATGTCAAACTTTTCTTCATTGGAATAAGATATAATGTATTTTGAAGTCTTAAAGGAAGTTCTCACAAGAAATCTGACAATCTAAGAGGAATCGAATTTAACACGATTTTACTAAATGACAATACACAGTACCTATACTTGTTTAAACAAAAATGCAAATGGCGCGATGTCACTTTACGTCAAAGTCATGGCCAACTGTACAAATTAAAAAAAAAAGTTCTTTTTTTATCGTAACTTCCGTGTTTTATGTACTTGCGGGATATCAATGTAATAGGAATTTTTCGCCGGATCTGAAAATCGAAAAATCTAATATGGCCGCCATAAGAAAAACCAAAGTTGTAGTGCGTTCCAAAAAAACAAAAGACGATAGCGAGTTTTGATATATGCCATATTGATTGTCTCAAAAAAGTGTCCTAATAATGTCATACTTCGACATTCGTCAAATAAACCACTTCGTATTTATAAGAAAAAACGAAATCCGCCATTTTTATATTTTTTGCAATATTTCAGAAACCAAGTGTCCGGTATCTAATTTGAAGCCGGATCTGAAATCAGCACTAGATTCCCCAAAACATTCCCCATTTAACCTTTGCTGTAGCCATTACAGTTTCCAAGATCCCAATGTAGAGCCTCGAATTTGGGACACACTGTATAGGCCGGGATATATAAACTAATTAATGTTAACGAAGAGAGGAGACAAGTATGAAATTTCACATGAAAGGAAAATCATATTATTAGAGGCCTACGGTCGCGTTCCAGGGTCTAGTAAAGGTTTGATTTCTAAGGAAAGAATTTCATTTTCGCCTCAAGCCTCAAGCTATTTGTGTCTCGTGGGACTTGTCAAAAGGGTCGTAAACCTTTTTACCAGAATAAATTTCCGGCATAACGCGTAGGCAGGCTAATGATTTCTCAAAAGAAACCCGACCTTTTTCCTCATAATTTGCCTAATTCTAATTTTCTTTGCCTCGCCACCAGAAGACATAATACGTAGGTCGTTTTTGGACCTGATTGTTTTATGATGGGGAGAGGGAGAGGGTCCTTGGTTAATTGAGAAAACTTTTTTCTCAAAACGTCTTTATCTAATAGGCAATATTACATAAAGAATTTTTGAGATTAGCATCTAAGTTGACGATGTTAAACAGCATCGAAACGTCTATTTTATAAAGAAGTTTTGAGAAAATCGTTTATTACGCAACGACCACAACCCTCAGAAAACATATAAGGGACGAAGAGAGTGTGCTTTTAATATGTAACATGACGACACAAGCATAGATATGTGTATTAATAAAGTTAACTCTTTAATGTACAGGATATTAAATTTGATATCGATCATAACAATTTGGCAAACTTTTACTACGATTTTATTGGTTCACTTTATAGATAACGCGTTTAGTGTCAGTAACAATCAGTTATCAAACTTCATAACGCCAAGAGCAGAAGTTATTGCAACAAATAAATTGTTATAAGTGGGTTTTCAAATTTCTATTTTATGTTTAAGTGACCGGGTTATTTCTCATATTAAGATCGGTTTCCGTTAACGGGTCCTGGTACCCCCTTTCTGTAATGCTATACAGAAAAGATGTACTGGGAACCTTTAAGTTAGCTCAAGTTACTTCAGTTATTAATTCGGGCTAGGTTTGATTAATGCAGTTATTTCTTTATTTTCTTAATTTATGTAACATATGGCAACGTTGCCGGAGAAGAAGAATTTTTGCATAGTGGCCTGCGGGAGAAAAAGAGTTTTTGCATGTCGCACGAAAGGAATTTGAAATTTTTCTTTGGTATGAAACACCCCGGGTACAACAGTGGCGGATCCAGGAATGGGGGGAGGGGGCGACTGGACATTTAAAAAAAAAATTTTTTTTGCTGTTTTTGATCGTAATGGCACGCTTTTAATCCCCTAAAAACGTAACAAACTCAAATCGAATGCATTTAACCTCTAAAGAGGTTTTTTAAAAATGGTCAAAAAACGCGATTCTAAAAGTACTTGAAAATCGATCTCCGAAGAGGTCTATCTCCGGAAATATTGCACCTATGGAACTTACGATGGTGGGAGGTGAAAGAGGACATCAAGAAGAGGAAAAACAGTTGGATTCACTCCGATCGGTCCAAGCGTTCTCAAGTTACAGGCGGTCAAAGTTGAGAATTGACAAAAAAGTAACGCCACCCCCTTTGGACATTTTCAAGAAAAAATCGGAATTTCTTTTTTGCTCTTTTTGATCGCAGTGGTACGCTTGCAATCCCCTAAGAACATAACAAACTGAATTCAACCTCTAAATAGGTTTTTTTTTAAAAATGGTCAAAAACGCGATTCTAAAAGTGCTTAAAAATCGACCTCCGAAGAGGTCTATCTCCGAAAATATTGCACCTACGGAACCCCCTTCACAGAGGGCTAGATCCGCCACTGGTCCCCAAATTTTAATTCGTTCTCTTTAATTTTAACGAAAATGGTTTATACAGGATGACGGTTAATTTCGAGCTTAATCATTATACTATTTTATTATGGGGACCTTGGTTATTTGAAGAAACCCGAAGAAGTTTAAATTAATGCAAAGTTGCGCAATTAGAGACAATTCCGACTGGTTTTGGAAATATTCATTTTGAAAAAAAAATCAATTTATAATTTATAATTAACACTTTTTCATAGCCACTTTTTGCTTTCTTATAAACGTGGTATTTTCAAATGTAAAGTCCGACGTTTCGTTTTAATTTTCATTTCATTATCAACTTAATCGTGTCTTGCTTTATATCGGATTTTAAATCTTCTAGCAATTCTGTATTTGGTGATATGCGACAATTAATAATTCTATTAACTTTTAGGTTAGATTTCGCTGATTTTGTGGTGTTGCTTCACACACTACAAAGATTAAACTGTTTGATTGGACAGTCTGCGTACCCACCACCAATCAAAGAGCTTAATTTTTGTAGTGTGTAAGGATTCAGTTCAATCCGACTAAACTATCGGCCGATGAAAAGGTCTGAAGTCTGTGGGGGCCAAAATGATTCTTCCTGACGTTTAAGCAGGGCGAAGTGATCTCCCGTGCTTCCCGACATTGACTGACTCGACTTTGACTGTGGTGAGCTCTGTGGTATTTATTCTCTCACTTCTACAGCCGCGGCAGACATTATCAAAGGCGATGAGGCAATGGGCAAAGTGATCTCCTGCGCTTCCCGATGTGGGGGTAGGGGTGGCGCGGGGTTTCGGCGCCACTACCCCCACCTCATTCTCTCCACTGCAGCGCGACGGCGGGGGAATAAATACCACGCAGCTCACCATAGTCGAATCAGTCGACATCTGGAAGCACGGGAGATCACTTCGTTAGGTAGAACGTTCACTTCGTTAGATTCACAAACGTTAGGAAAGAAATTCCATTGGACCACGGCATCAAAGCCCGGAAAACACTTTAGATTGGATCGTGACCTAACTTTTTTATCAACAAATTTTAATCATCAAAATCTAACCTAAAAGTTAATTTAAAATATTAAATGTCGCATATCACCGAGTGCAAAATTGCAAAAAGATTCAGAATCCGATATAAGAAAATCCAGGATCGTATTTAAAATAATGAAGTTTATAATGATTGCATGAAAACGGAAGGTCGGATTTTAAATTTGAAAATACCACGTTGAAGAGAGCAAAAAGTGTCAATTATTTTTGATTATCTCTTTAAATTAAGACTAGAAAAAATAAAAACTTTTTTAAAAATTTGGTTTTTTTAATATTTCCAAAACTAGCTGGAATTTTCAAAATTTGAAAACATCCGTTTTATAGACTTCTAATTGCGCAACTTTTCCCTAATTTAACCTTCTTCAGATCGCTTCAAATAACCGAAATCCCCATGGTTAGACTTGAAAAACATTGTAATAACCCTATTAGTAGTTCTAATTTTGTAACGTTTTGACATCAGAAAATCGACTTTTTGTATATACAGAATACAAATAGTACCTACTTTTGGTACCCAAGGGAAAGTACGGCAAACCGCAATCCACCTCATCTTACTTCTTTTTTTGTATAACTAAAAAATTGAAAAATTCAAGATCTTATTAATAAAAAGATTGAAGGTAATTATTAAAATCCAAAACGTCGGAATTATTTTATTCTCACCATTAGCTAGAGAGGCACAAATTTTAGTTTTTTCACGAATATTTCGTGAAGTACAAAATTCATACGACATGTAGTACCAAAATTCGAATATAGTCGTATCTTCGTACGATATTCAGTACAATAATATCACTTGAACTAGCATATTTAACTTGAACGAACCAAAACTAACCTGATCTAACTTGACAAACCTTCTTTAACCAATAACTAACGAACAAATTTTAACTAATCTAAACTAACATAAACTAACTCGAATTAGCCAAAACTAACATTTCGTGTTTTCTCGGATATGGGGAAAAAAACTAATTTAGTATACTCAAATGTTTTTTCTAGCCTACGCAAGAGTAATTTTTTAAGTCACCCAGTCTATAAATTACCAATAGTCCATGGTGTAAAAAATATGAAAATCTGTTTTATGTGTTTCCCCTCTTACCGCTTAGACAACAACAGGGGGTGAGAGTACCAAATCCATTCTTTGGAAATTTTTTTCAAAAAAACGCTATTATTGCTATGTTCAGGTCAACATTTTCTCTTTTTTTTGTCTACATCCTATGTAGAAAGAAACTAAATTGGTATATACAGAAATTTTACTTTTTTCTTTTTTTTAAACGCTAAAATTTCTATGTTGAGGTCAAAATTTTCCTATTTTTTGTCTACATTTCCTGTTTCTCCGAATTTAGGATAAGAAACAAATTTGGTAAACTCAGAAATTTTACTTTTTTTCTAGACTATGCAAGAACAATCCCTTTAAGTCACCCAATATATGTTACCAATCCCAATGGTGGATGAGTCATTTTTAAATGTTCTTTATTAGAAGGCTGTATGAGCTATATACCGGGTGTCCAGCACAACCCTGGACATAGGAGATTAACATGGGAAATCGGTTTTTATTTTTTTGTGCCTGTACGGTTGAATTGATTGAAAAACTTTTAAGAGTAAAGTTGTAGAGCTAATGGTCAGCTATCATCCTGTAATTTTTTCAATACCTCAGTGTTGGCTGTTTTTTGGAAAAACGCCTCGAAAAGTGCAAGAATTTGAATTTGGCGCGTCACCCCCGCCATGCATGTGCAGTGTCGCCAACATATTTTCACTGCATAATCACGTTAATTACTACATGACAGTCCCTCAAATTAAATAACAAAGGAAAATCAGCCCTGACTCTGACATAAGAAATTATTATGTTGGTGACACTGCACATGCATGGCGGGGATGTCGCGCCAAATTCAAATTCTGGCACTTTTCGAGGCGTTTTTCCAAAAAACAACCAAAACTTAGGTATTGAAAAAATTACAGGATGATAGCTGACCATAAACTCTACAAAAAAAGTTTTTCAATCAAATCAACCGTACAGGCGCAAAAAAATAAAAACCGATTTCCCATGTTAATCTCCTATGTCCAGGGTTCTGCTGGACAGTCGGTATACCGTGGTAAAGTCTAGGGTTTGTCGGTGTAATTAAAAGTGAATCTGCCTAGGAATTGCGTGTTAACTTACACTAATTAGCAAAATTACTTCCGTATTCCCATATTTCTCAAAAAGGAGTGGTCCCAAAGAAAAGTTGAAGAATGTGATTTTTAATGGCCAATATCACTTTTAATAGCGCGATTTGTGGCAGAGCTTATTGATTGGACGTCGTTGAGTGAAGTTTTGTTGAAAGCAGCAAAAAAATGTGTTGCGTCATTTATCTGAACGAAATCAGGGTCGGTTAAAATGCAGGATAATTAGGGAATATCAATTAAGAATTACATAACAACCGAAATCCAGCCCAAAATGAGTAATGATAATAATTACGGAGCGAGCGTATAGCGCGGAAAATTTAAATTCGCAAGCGGAATAATAATTGGCAACAGTGCAGCGAGGGATAGCCGCTCGAAAAATCGGCGCAGGCGACTCGGCGCCACGACGCGCGCGCCTTCCTGCCGGCGCCGCAATGCGTGCGGCTCCCTCTCGCGACATCTACCGAAAACAATCGCAGAGCACGAGCGACCTGCTGGCGGTAGCGAGCGGCTAGCTTGGCATCGTGCAGCAGTTGTGCGCGAAAGTGTCCGGGTGTCCCTCGTTTTGGCCCGATGTTAACCTGACCACCCGCCACGGCGACTGTGCATAGCCGACAAACCAGGCTGGGGCGACCAACTAACGCGGCCGCAGTATTTATTGGACCAAGTTGAAATAGAAAAGTAAGTAACCCACACTCCACCCATGGAACAGACCATGCATAATCTTCAGCCCACAACTAGGTCAATTTTTAGCAAAACCGCCGATCCCGATATCTACGCGAAAACTCCTTTTGCTAATATATCACCTATGGAATAGTCATTTCACGGTCAAGACTTCCGAAGTCTTCAGGCTGTTATTATTTGCTGCAGGATTTACCTAATTTCCTACTATACTATCACATGAAAATGCTGATCTAGATTACTGGATTAGCTGCCAAGTCAATAGAAAAAAACGTTTGCCTAATACTAATCGCAATCTAACATTGAGATCGATACAAATATTTTTATTAAATTTCACTATGTATTAAGCTAATAATTTATATTTAATAATAAAATCGTCATTAGAAGTAGAACTAATTAAAAAAAATCCTTCCCCTTTATAATTAATATATAATTTAGTGACCAATATTATTGATAATATGCGAATCTTCTTCGCGCGCATTAATTAATATGGTGACACAACGGCAACGCTCATTAAACACACTGCATTTCAGATAACGCACACAAATGTCAACCAATAACTCTAGTAATTAATTAGCAACATAGTGGTTAACGAGTAATGAACGCCACCCAAAATTATTCGTTATTAACTCGTTCCCTTAAAAGCTTAATGGAAATAATATTTTTAAATGAAAACAACCTCAAGGATATGGTCGCTCCCCTATTTATTTTTCATAAGATAAGGGTGCCGCACATGCCACTCTATGGATATTTGATGTCTCTGGTCACACCGCAGTCGATGAATAAATAAGCCGTAGCGGTAAAAATGTTCAGTTTCTGAAGATTGCCAATAAATATACGTTTGGTGGTGAAAGAATGCAGAATAATCCTAAAAAAATACTGTTGATCAGAACATCTTTGATAATATATATGTTCATCGTATGAATTATTTGTCATTTTAAGCGACGCTTGGCGAAACCCAAGTGTATCGGTAGCAAAGTAACATTCCATGCATATGCCTAAAGGGTCTTCATAAAAAAACCTCATAGAATTAAAACTCATATCTGAGAAAAAGATGAATATCAGAACCAACGAGCTAGTGTTTTACCACAGTATAAAGAATAATACATTATATTATATCAGTAGCTTCAGTCGGTCGAAAAATTTAAACTCCCCTCCCCTTGCCCCGTCCGCCCGGCCACCGGCCGGTGCACCACCAAACCGGTTTTGCCCGGTTTTGGCAATGCTTTGGCAGTGCATCGCATGTGTTTGTCCCCTTGTAACTACCCCTACTGTTTACAGTTTTGCTTCCCCCCTCTCCCTTTTAACAGTGGGAACCTTAAAAATGGCGGCGATAGCCGCCGGAAATGACGTCTCGATGTCATTTACCTAAAATTATTACAAAACATCACTGTCATTATTTGTATTATTTCTTATTTCCAATACAATCGAATATCGAACTTATTATATCCATCTCCTAGCTAGAACGCTAACTAGGGCTTGTAGCCCTAAGCTGATTTAACTCCAAGGTTTGAGTTCTGACTTAACAAAAACCAAACCTTTGCTCTGCTGTGGTGGTATTGGTGAAACTTGACTTGAAACTTGAAATGTCAAAAAATATTGAACCGAAGCAACGTCACTGTCACGCTGACAACCAATTTTTAAGGAACAAAAGTTACTAGACCATCTAAATAATGAATTATTTTTTAGTTTTATTCGTTTTTATCAACTCAGTAGAAAAAATAGTGTAAGAGACACGTTCCATAAGGCCATTGTCAAACTCGTCCATTGCAAAACTCGCTGGCTGTCTTATAAAACTTGTATCTTAGTATACTATTGTGAAGTCATCTCAGACTACTATTCTAATTCCATGGGCTACTTGAGGTTTTATTGAAATGAACGCAAGATACATTTACATATGAAAACGGATATCACCTGGATATTTTTTTTTATATCTATCATGCGTTCATTAAAACGAGTAGGTTTTGGTAGGTTGAGATGACTTAATAAAATATATTCGTTAACACCCTGTATTTCTAATAAATGAGGACATTGTAGTCTGACCAATTTTCTATCAGCTCACTATTCGTCATTTACGGAAAATTTGCCACAGGTTATTAAATATAATTTTAATTTACGAGGATTGTCTACTTGAAGTTTACGTGCTTGTTTTTCCAGTTAATCTATACAACTAAGTAAACTATGTCGACATATTATTTTATCACTCTTACAATTTTTCGTACAAAGAAAATCCTCCAACAGGACGATTTTGATTAATAAACACAAAATTAACAAAATGCATATTTGTTAAAACTACAGAAAAATCCTGTAGGAATCCTGCTATTCCTATAGAACATGATTTCTGTTTCTTAAGAGTCCCATTCGAGCAGAGACTTTTATTTACTAGACACCAACATGGCGAACATGGTGAAACATTTTACCAGAATACAAGATGTACTTCTTTTAACCTATCTCTTTCGTCATAAAGAAACTCCATTATTTTATCTTTGTCTTGGCACCGGGCCATAAAAGGAAAAGATGCCACAACAGAGAGAGAGAGACAACCTTATCAGAAATCGTAATATAGAAAGAGATGGATAGAAAAAAAGAATGTTGGACATTTTGACAACAGAGGCTGTTCTGCGCGGTATGGGTTCTGGCCATGTTTATGTCAACCATTAGGTTTCTCTCCCTCTGAATTCGAGACATCTGTTAGTTGATATTCATCCATATTCTAACACCCATGAAATGTAAATATTCATATGACTATGTAATTGAATCAAAATTGACCCATTTCACATTTAATGTGATGCCAATATTGACAATAAATAACCCATCTAGCTAATCTGGAGACCCCCTGCTGTTTTACAGTTTTAACCCCCCTCTTTAGCAGTGGAAACCTTTGAACTGGTCATGGCTTCCGCCGGAAGTCAGTAACAACTTCATTGGCCGCCTGTAACTTGAGAACGCCTCGACCGATCGGAGTGAATCCAACTGCTTTTTCCTCTTCTTGATGTCCTCTTTTGTCTCCCACCATCAGAAGTTTCGTCGATGCAATATTTTCGGAGATAGACCCCTTCTGAGGTCGACTTTCTCACTTTTAGAATCGCTTTTTGGACCATTTAAAAAAACCCTTTAGAGGTTAATTTCATTCGAATTGAGTGTGCTACGTTCTTAGGGGATTGCAAGCGTGCCATTCCGATCAAAAACAGCAAAAAAACTTTTCCGATTTTTTTTTGAAAATCTCCATATGGGGGTATTACGACTTTTTTCTCAATTCTCAATTTTGACCGCCTGTAACTTGAAAACGCCTTGACCGATTGGAGTGAATCCAACTGTTTTTTCTTCTCCTTGATGTTTTCTTTCACCTCCCACCATCGGAAGTTCTGTAGGTGAAATAATAGGTGCGAAGATAGACCCCTTCGGAAGTCGAATTTTAGGCACGTTTTGAATCGCGTTTTTGGACAATTTTTTAAAAAACTTCTTTAGAGGTTAATTTCATTCGAATTGCGTATGTTACATTCTTAGGGGATCGCTAGCGTGCCATTCCGATCAAAAACAGCAAAAAAATTTTCCAGAAATGTTTTTGAAAATGTACAAACGGGGAGGTATTACGACTTTTTTCTCAATTCTCAACTTTGACCGCCTGTAACTTGAAAACGCCTTGACCGATTGGAGTGAATCCAACTGTTTATTCTTCTTCTTGATGCCCTCTTTCACCTCTCACCATCGGAAGGTGTAATATTTTCGGAAATAGACCCCTTCGGAGGTCGATTTTTAAGCACTTTCAGAATCGCTTTTTTGGACCATTAAAAAAAAACCCTTTTAGAGGTTAATTTTATTCGAATTTAGTTTGTTACGTTCTTAGGGAATTGCAAGCGTGTCATTCCGATCAAAAACAGCAAACAAATTTTTCGAAATTTTTTCGAAAATATTCAAAGGGGGACTTTTTCCTCAATTCTCAACTTTGACCGCCTGTAACTTGAGAACGCCTGCACCGATTAGAGTGAATCCAACTGTGTTGCCCTCTTCTTGACGTCCTCTTTCACCTCCCACCATCGGAAGTTCTGTAGGTGCAATATTCTCGAAGATAGACCCCTTCGGAAGTCAATTTTTAGGTACTTTTAGAATCGCGTTTTTGGACCATTTTAAAAAAAACTTCTTTAGAGGTTAATTTCATTCGAATTGAGTATGTTACATTCTTAGGGGATCGCTAGCGTGCCATTCCGATCAAAAACAGCAAAAAAAATTTCCAGAATTTTTTTTGAAAATGTACAAACGGAGGGGTATTACGACTTTTTTCTCAATTCTCAAATTTGACCGCCTGTAACTTGAAAACGCCTTGACCGATTGGAGCGAGTCCAACTGTTTTTTCTTCTTCTTGATGTTCTCTTTCACCTCCCACCATCGGAAGTTCTGTAGGTGCAATATTTTCGAAGATACACCCCTTCGGAAGTCGATTTTTAGGCACTTTTAGAATGGCGTTTTTGGACCATTTTAAAAAAAACTTCTTTAGAGGTTAATTTCATTCGAATTGAGTATGTCACATGCTTAGGGGATCACCAGCGTGCCATTCAGATCAAAAACAGCAAAAAAAAATTCCAGAATTTTTTTTGAAAATCTCCAAAGGGGGGGTATTACGACTTTTTCTCAATTCTCAACTTTGACCGCCTGTAACTTGAAAACGCCTTGACCGATTGGAGTGAATCCAACTGTTTATTCTTCTTCTTGATGCCCTCTTTCACCTCTCACCATCGGAAGGTGTAATATTTTCGGAAATAGACCCCTTCGGAGGTCGATTTTTAAGCACTTTCAGAATCGCTTTTTTGGACCATTTAAAAAAAACCCTTTTAGAGGTTAATTTTATTCGAATTTAGTTTGTTACGTTCTTAGGGAATTGCAAGCGTGTCATTCCGATCAAAAACAGCAAACAAATTTTTCGAAATTTTTTCGAAAATATTCAAAGGGGGACTTTTCCTCAATTCTCAACTTTGACCGCCTGTAACTTGAGAACGCCTGGAACGATCGAAGTGAATCCAACTGTTGTGTGAACCTCCCACCATGACCAGAAGATCCGTCGTCAAAATGACTCTATTCAGTTGAGCGTTTGCGTTTATCAGTCAAACAAAAATCCCAAGAAAATCTGAAAGGGGTTGAAAAAAAGAAGGAGCCATTGTTTATTGTGTTAAAAAATTGTAGATGCCGACTAGGACTTTTTTGTTTAGTAAACTTTATAAAAAATGCAGGATCAAACTTGACATAAAGAACAATTGACGTCACTCCGTTGCAGGAATATTATTTATGGTGTTATCCCTGTCTGTATTTATTTTTAGTTAATATTTACACCAAAAACAGTATATCTATGCATGCAAATATAGCTCAATAACTTTATCAGAATCTAATAATAATAATAATACCGTTTTGTCCAACTTATCATTTAATTAACGGTGATAATATAATATGATATAATTAGATTAAACCAGTTCGATTGACGCAATACGCTGGAGTATACCTGGCTTTTTTTTGCAGGTAAATGATGAATAATCCTGAGACTATTATTTGTGAGGCAGATCAATAATCTTAGCAAAAAATCTTACCTTTAAAGACAAAATTTAGGGAGCCTTTCCCGGAAGAACCGTAAAATCTCCCAGCTTAGCATGAAATATAAAATGTTAAATAAAGAAAAATCGAAAATTGTTGACCCAAAAGACAGAATTCCCATTTGTGCGAAAGGAAAAAGTATCACCAAGTTCGTTTCGGTCGGAAGTTAGAACGTACCTCAAGGGAGCAGTTTTGTTAAACGCAAGGCCTCCGCCTTGGTATTTTTAGATGACAAACCCCTTTTTATTAGCCGACAGAAACAAATACAGTTTTTCTTGTTTAGACAATTATTATGAAAATGCAGTATAAAAATAGTAATTACTGAATTTCACTTCCACCTTCCGGAATATGAAAATAAATGAGCCTTAAAAGGAAGTTTGAAAGTAAAAACTCGTGTGGTATATAGCCCAAGCTCCATGTATAGTGACCTAGTTTCCCATATTCGAAATATCATTCAGAAGCGGGGCAAAAAACTGAAAATGATTTATGACACATCTTCCGGATGAGGAAATCCATCTGAATCACCCCTTTTCGGTGTTAGAGGGAAAAAAGGGTGACTATAATTTAAAAAAAATAATAGTTTAGATAGTTGATCAACAAAAATGATTCGTTAACCCACAACCACTAAAAAGTAGAGCCTAATGGGCGTTTTCTGCTATTTATAAAATGTGTTGAAAGCAAAGGTATTTACTAAATCGTTACCTAGTATTCTAATGTAATCCGGTCTATGACTAAAACATAATTATAAATATAAGTGGCTGGTATGGAGTTGTTTAACAAATGATCATCAAAGTTCCTACTCACATAACCAATATTCAATATGATGATTATGTTTTCCTGCGTAGGTGGATCTACTATAGCTACCTTCTATCAATAAAACTGAAATTATTTAGGATTTTACTTAAATTTTTGTGTAATTAAGGAGGTGCGAAAGAGATTTCACACGTTGCACTGAAAACTTCTAGTTTATACCTACGAGAAAATAAATTGAGGAATATATTTATACAACAGAGTCCTTCAAACAATTTAAAACATTTCTCCTAATAATCAATGTGTGAGGTAAGTTTCAGGTAGGTACCTACCTAATGCTTTTATGTGCAATAATAGACAGTCAAGATGTTCAACGACTGCAGACGTGATAATTTTTTATTTAGCTCGACTTCAACAGTCGTAGTCAATGCAATGTATGTTATTTATAGAAAAATAATGACAAAATAGTGTTCGGTATGAATAGAAAACGGTAAACCCAGATCAGAGCCCAGCCAAGGCAGGATTCCAACCGGACTACACATTTAATGTTGTCCTTTTTAATATGGTTTTACTTCCCAAAGCTCGATTCCCTTCAGGACGTTAATATCCAACTTTGCACCCACACGGGCAGAAAGTTATGACACGTGGTTCAATTCCGATCCCGCAGGGAAGGAAATTTGAGGGAACTTAGGGCCCTCTACACCAATGAAGGAAATTAAATGTAAATGTATTTAGATTTCCACGGCATTAACTTTTGCATAATTTCTTTACTTTGAAAACACAAATAGTTCTATTTTTAGTTGATCGCACGCCTGACTTTTCCCCTGCTAAGCCTTAACTGTTACATTTTATTATAAACAAAAGCGTCTATTTCGAGTCACTGGGCACAGGTGTACATAGTATTTCATTTTTTGTAGTTTATTTAAAGAAGAAGCATGTGCAAACAACAATCTTAAGTGCTCATAGATGTATCACTTCAAAATTCCTGTAACTTTTTGCAGTGACTTGAGACATAAATATGAAGAAAGGTGTTCACTTTAATAACCATTGATCAGAGAAGTATATCGTTTTCCATGAATAGTTTCCCTCTGGGGCATCAACTTTTCAGGGAGTGTCTGGAGAGGACTATAAGCCAACAGCACATCTATAATACAAAACCAACAGGTTGGGTAGTAAAAATCGTTCGTGAGGCCGCACAGTAAATATTTTCTATCCCTGAAAATTGGATCTCACTATTTCAGGCGGGATTATTGGTAGATCAAATCCTCTATAAAAATCCTGAAGACAATAAATTGGAAAGACTTGGCAAGTATTCGCTGCAGAGGAAATACGTCACATTTGCAGATTTCAAGAAGTAAATTATTATTCGCCAACTGCCCTGCGTCCGGTAAAAACTAACACCCTTTTGTCACTTATTGGTTATGTGGGTCAAGCTGAAATGTGTGTCGCCTGAAGAGGTAAGCCTTTAAATTCCTTCAATTTTCTCCAGAGGTGAACAAAAGATAGTTACTTATTTTTCTCTTGACGTTTATTATGTATTGTCCTTTCCAAGTATTTTCTGACGCTTCTGCAGCTTTTCTCCAGTTTGGAAATAATGAGGTGTGGGATCTCTATTGAAAATTACACGATTTTTCTTGTTTTCCAGCGGATTCTTTACTTCCGGAATTACGCCGCATGAGCTGGTGCCTTTTTCACACTTGAAATAATATTTATCAAAGAGCTTTTTGTCGCTCACTTAATAGCGACAAACACGAAAAAGAGACTTAGCTTAAACGAAAAAACGCCTCCAACGAAAGGTCGTAGGTTAACTGGCTGGATCTGAAGTTTATTTGCAAAAAGCCGGTTTTTTACTCGAAAGCCGCTAACTGACTTTAAAGTTTTAATTATTAGAGTGCAATATATTATCTCAAAGTACCTCGTCAGATTACGAAGTTAGGAAGTTTTTTGCATGGAATGTATCATATGCATCAGATGTAGGGCAAATAGCCCTACTTTCACGAAACTGGCAACGTTCTGACCTTTATTGTGGTCTTCCTCAGGGTTAATGGAGATCGTATCCTGAGAAAGTGCACGAGCATGTAGTAACAGAGATACGGGAAAACAAAATAAAACTACCATGACGTTTTGCATGCTTTAACGTTCTCAACTGACTGAGAAAACCCTGAGAAAGACCACAATAAAAGTCAAAACTCATCTCACCGCTCTTCCGTAGATTTTTGGCTGTAAGCCGCGAGCTCCCGGTCTCCAATTTGTCGACCAGCTTCTTCTTTGGGTTGCAGTTGTATTCTTAGAGTGTCTAAAAATTCCTCGTGTTTTACTAGTAGAGGTGGGAATAATTGTTGATTTTAAGCTTCGACTTTTTTGGAGATACAACTGTAGCTATTTGTTCAGCCGCTACTTTTTCTTCGGCGGTGGTGTCCAAAACTTTTTCAGTAGTAGCAGTACAGTGTGTCGGTGAGGATAACAGGAGTCGGTGAGGACTGTTTAACAGTTCTTTTGATTTTCGTCGCTGCTTCAGTAGTGCTGGTGTGTGATGGCGCCTCTAAATAGCTTATGGTCTTAACAGCTCGTTCAGTGGAGGCCTTGGAGCCTCCTTGGACGTCACTAACGATAAGGTATTTTTACCTCTCCTTAATACATGAGTCTCATGCATTTCGGAATGTAGCAAAAAAGTTTTAAAGAACCTCGAAGACTCCACACAACTATAAAGTTCACTCAGGTCTCACACCATTAATAAAAAAAAAAATAATAAAAATACATAATGCATCATCAGATTACTTCCAGGAATTATAACAAATTGAATTTCATGGAGGACCTTGAATCCTCTTTGTCAAAACACACAGGTCAACTTGAACAACAAATATTTCTTTTACACAGCTGCCAAATTTCCAATGGTAGGTTCCTAAAATTAGGAATATTTTCTAGCCACTATTGCCCATTCCTGTCTCCTTTCATTCTCACTTGTCCATTATTTCTACAAAATTAACATATTAAATAGTTTCGTCACCACTATTGGCTCACTCCTTTTCTGAAACTTAATAAAATGAAATAAATTTAATTATAGCTTTTCACATTTTTGCCAACGAAGATGCTTTGGCCGTATTGAATTGAGTTGTTGTACATTTAAAATAACAAACTATAATGACGATCAAGTTAATAGGCAACATAAGCCAAACATTTCACAACTAATTTTTCTTTACAAACTAATAATGACGTCACAGAGACGTCACGTTGCCTTGTGGTGGTTGTTTGGATATCTGACCTCGCTTCTCCCGGGAGAACTCCATTATCGAGTTAGTTAACTATAGATTAACTTGCTTGTACAATAACTATGCCTTAGAGGCCTAATTATATATTCTCTTAACTAGAAATCAGACTCCTGAAAATGGAAATGCCTAGTGCAAAAGAAAACGTATTTTTTGTAACATCCCGGAAGACGAAACATTTCCAAAAGAAACTTTTGGTACTTTCAATACATCTTTTCAATTTTCTTTAGCACAGTTCGTCTTGACGGATTCATTTTTTGCCTGTCACCACCAGATTCGATCTGGTATTTGAAAAAAAGCTTCCCAGTAATTCTGAATAAACTCCTGTCAAGCCCATCTTTGGCGCCCAACTTCGAACTCTGGACATAAAATTAACAAACTTTTCAAATATACCATTGTTACTGTTGCCAGCAAAAAACTTGAACGAAGGAGTCCCTTTAATTACCTTCTTCGGAAAAAAATCGGTGTCGTTACAAATTTATTTTCCTTCGTTTATGAATAAGACTTCTCATTTACGGCGCTCATTGAAATCGCTAATTGATAATTACAGCTCTGAAAAAAAATCCCTTTTAAGTGTAAAAATTTACGCTTTTGCCTTAGAATTCGACGGATTTGTTGACGACGGTAACAAAAATCTCCGACTTTCTAATTTCGGTTTGTTATGCTTTAATTAAGTTTTAACTCTGATATTTCTACTTACGACATTTACTGTTCTCCCCTGTTTAGCATAATGGCCTATTTAAATTAAGACTTTAATTGTTACACCAACAAACCTCCATTTAAAGTTTAATTCTCATTGATTTTCTTTATAAATGAACTTTATTAAATATGAATCAATTTATGGTGGAATGTGAATTAAGCAAATGTATGTACGGTCAAGATTTTGCTGAAACATACATCCTACTCATAGTTAGTGATTCATTTTGCATTAACGTCACGTATTTTATTACCAATAGGAAGTCATGATATTTAATAATAAATTAGTGTTTGTTGTGCGTCACTGTAGGCGATTGGCATTATCTCTTTTATTTCACAAAGTGTGGCTTTGGTGCTATATTTATTCAAACAAAAAAGCAATTATCAGATTGCCTATATATAGCAAAAGCGGAATTCCCAAAGGGATTTGACCAGTCTTAAATATTAACAATGAAGCACATAAGCTTACTTTTCTTGTTTGCCAACGACAAATACTCAGCCTAGTACAGATATAGACCTTATTTCCATTTTGCTTTCCATTGAAGAGATAACAAGAAATATGGAATTATTTGAAATGGCGATAACAAACGCTGAAACAACGTACTTTATCATCAGTCAGTAATCATTTTATCAGTTATAGTATCAATAATAAGCAGTCATTGACACTGATTTCAGACTTTGTTCATTACATTGCACAAAAATTCTTATACACCATCAATCATGTGAATATCTCAAATGTGCCTTAGGAATCATAATATTTTTTTGCAGCTTTTTTTTTAATCTTTGAAGCGGTTTATTAATTTTTGTACTACTTTCTTATGGGTATTACGCCCCAATACAATTTTTTGGGTATTTTTTTTTGATGTTGGAAACCGAATTTTGCACTATTCCCAATAAAATTACTGAGAATACTAATTTCCCCTGAAAACAGCATGGACGAAACACCTAGTTGACGATTTCCAACTTATCTGTTGTTCAGAACTAATACCTAACATAAAAAAAATTAAAAATGTTGAATTTAAAATGTTACCTATTTAATTGATCGTGATTATTATTTTATTTATTATAATTAAACATTTATACTTATAATTATAATTTTGGTGGAAATTTATTGATGATGTTTTTTCAATATATCAGTACCTATGGTAATGTTCATTTAAACACCTTTGTCAATAATATAAATTCAAAAGAATCCACTATAAAATTCACAATTGAAAAAGAACGAAATAAAAATCTTCCATTTTTATGTATTTCAATAAAAAAAACGATTTAGACAAATTTGAAGCTTTAGTTTATCGATAAGCAATACATACATATAGATACTTAAATTACAACTCAAATCACCCTATTAAGGTAAAAAAAAAGTTGTAAAGAGCTTATTTGATCGCCCAAAAATTATTTGTAATTATCAACATTTTGAAATTGAAAGGAAACTTATGTGGGATTTATTTATTTTCCAAATTTAAATTTGCCGCCTTAATGTATTTTTCAACTGTCGTTTCATTTGTCATTGTCAGCTGTCGAACCTGACCTAGGGAGTTTTACTATGGTTGGTAAGTTGGTAACATTGGTTTTTTGATGGAATAAAGCACGTGTTATGTTTAAGAATTATTTTTTTTAAATTTATTTAAATAAAATTTATGTTTCCTGACACCCCTGCCCATCCCCATAGGCTTCTCCCTGTCGTTCAAGCTATTCTTACACATATGAAAAATGTTTTTACTAAAAAATAATTATCCAAATGCTTTTATCAATTTGAACTGCCAAATTTGAGGCAAAACCAAAATAGGCATATTACACACCTTTTTACACCATACGCTGCCACGTAATTTTTGTTGCTAAGTGAGGCTTCTAACTAAGTGAGGGTTGTTAATTAAGTAAATGCTCCTGCTCAAAATGCTCGGAGAGTAGGGGTGGGTTTAAGCGCCATTGATTTTGACAGGAAAATCCTCCAAAGCTAAATTTTGGAACTCACACTTAATCGACACAACTAAATAAAGTAAACAAAGATATGAAAGTTAGGTCGAAACTAGAACAACCTGAAGATGTATCTTCACTCGTTACATGTATTTTGGTTAATAGACCGTGTTATTTTAACCTATAGATGGGCGAAGGGAAAATTTCCAAAAAAAAAACTTTGAACCCAATTTTGGGTTTTTATCCGGGTTTTTTCCCATCTTTTTTTTTTAAACAGTTTCAAGATTTAAGGTTAGATTTTAGATTAGAATTCAATAAATCCAAATTCTGGTTTGTTTTTTGATAAACTAAGCACTGGTCAATTGATCAAAAGCCTCAAACTGTTATAATGGAATAAACCCTCAAAAATGAAAAAAACCGGGTGAAAACCCATCTCTACCCAAAGTTAACCTTCTACCCAAAGTTAACCTAAGTCTTACGAGTACTGGTGAATAGGCTTGGGACCCCCGCAGACCTGTCGAGTATCACCGATGACTTATGGCGTAACTAGCAGTTATGAACTTGTATTGTGTTGCGTGTGCTGACGACAAAATTACGTCAGGGAACCTTTGAAGCGACGGACTTCCTGTCAAAAATGGGGGGCCATTTTTTGGAAAATATCGGCATTTATTAGCTCTATCCATATCTGCTAAGTCACTGCGTACGTTCCGCTGACGGTAGCAGTTTAAAAGTTTAGTCAGCGAACGCTGAAAATCGGCACCTGATTGGCCAATTTCAGGGTTTGCTGACTAAACTTCTCAGCTGCTGCCGTCGGCGGAACGTACGCATCGGATAGTACCGATCGAAAGCGCGACAAGTGACAATTCGCAACAATTAATTTCTCGAAATCCGATTGCGAGGAGTAACAAAACTATTTAAAGGCGAAAGAATATGCCATCAAGTAAGAAAAGAATAAGGATGGAGATAAAATACAACTTGCAAAATGATATTTCAAAATATTAAACGAAGCAACATTGTAGCCTGCCCTAACCTCAAAATCGCAAAGCAACAGTTACTTTTGCATTGCGAAGTAAAGAAAATCAGTACAAGAGAAAGATTTAGTGACTAAAAGTTAATAACATATTCAACGTTGTTATGAATAAAGTTTCATACATTTAATTATCATATAAAACAAAATAACTGCAAACAATTTCATTCTCTTATGCATTCTACAGTTTCCAATCCACTTTCGTGGTGAAACAAACTTGCACCTCGATATGAATATTTTATTGCGACGGGGATTATTTTAAATTGTCAAAAGCGTAATGGCGAAAATTGTTGCATGAAAGATCTGGGCCATATTCCATTAAATATTAGCTCTTTACTGGAGCCACTCTCGGAAAAATGATATTCTTTTCAAATAAAATCTGTTGAAGTTGAATGATCCGGGCGAAAGGTATTTGCCCCTGCATTTCCAGCGACTTATTCAAAGTATTTCGTGAAAAATGAGGGAATCGTAACGGTTTTCTCGTAAAATGTGCTAGGTACCATAAAATTTTATAGAATAGATAGATCACCTGGATTCTAAAGACGGCAGTAAGAAAAGCAATAAAACCAATAAAACAACAATTCCTTTCTAAACATAATTTTATAAAATGTTTAGATTGAAACTGGAAACCGACGAAAACTGCTCATGATGACGGCATTATCCAATCGGCACCTTAAGTTTTAAACAAGCCATCAAAATTTTTGAAACGAAAACAATGGCAAGGTTACAAAAAGTGCTCTACTTAATTTCGGGATTCAGTCATATAACTATGATTCTCGGTGTTAAAGTAGAAAATCATGTTTTTCCTTCGCCTTTCTATAGAAAAGGTAAATGTCCGATTTAAGTGAGGTTTTAGGGAATGACGTGCGCTGCTTTGATTTGGCACATAAGCTTTTAAGGAGCTTTATTTTACCTGATGCTTTGATCATTATAAGTGGAAACCTACTGCCAATGGATCAATATGCCCACATCTTTTTACGTCCCATCGGCAAGTCCGAAATATCTTTCCTCAGGGACATCTCAATACTTTTACGTCAATGCGTAAAATATTGGCGTGTATATAGTTTTTTCCTTATAACTCGCTTAATTTCATTCATTAGATGTATTTATAGTTTGTTAAATTTAGTGTTCAGTCTATAGGTTCTAATAGCACGTGAAAGCGCTTTGCCAGTGACATAGTCCTTAAGAAATCCGGGTCCAGTTTATTCCAGTGAATTTGACTGATACTTGCCAAAATACTATACAAATACCAATAAACAAAGTTTTGGCTTGAATTGCCTTACATTGGATTGTGAAGCAAAAAAAATATTAACCTTTACAGTAGCATTTTATCAAATTTCTGTTAGTAGGTAATTAATGTTAGATAACACAGATGAATTAAAATTCTTATCGCACGCGTGTATCTAGATGAAAAATGAACTGGGAAACAAAACTTAGCATGTGTACGTCAGATCTAAACAGGCGTGAAAAATGTGTAAAGTAACCGCGAGAATAAAATCTGTAAAATTTATTTTTGGTGCTGCTTCATTATTCCAAAGGAATTTGGTGTAATAAAGGTAGTTTCAAGTTGTTTCTTTGGGGAAATGTACTAACGATACGTTAATTAAAATTATTTTGCAATAAGCTTTTGTCACATTATAATACATAAGCAATATAGAGTGACAAATAGTTTTAGCGTCTAGACGCTAATCTATAAACTTGATAAGTATGAGACATAAACAATAGAGCTATAATAGTTTTGTAATAGAATTTTTTATTAGTTTCATAATCTTCGTATTGATCGATATTGCGGATTAATAGTCTATAAAGCACATTTTGTGGCCCAAACGAAGCTTTCCTTCAATAAGCGTTTTCATATATAGCATTTAATCTTCTTCTAGTGTCCTGCACTATTTCATTTTACTTTGTATTGGACACGCAATAAAATCCAGGTTCAAGTTCAACTTTATCTGCAAAATATATATTTTGTAGTGCTTCAAAATTGTCGGAACAGCTTATTCTATTAAAGTTCGCTGAAGTCAATAGCAATATCAAATTTTGAAGTAGCGAAGCTTAAGGCTGGGTAATACCTGTATATATTTCAAACAACAAAGCCTAAAATCGTATTATGTTATGCTACGGTCTTCTGACTTATGAATTATTAAAACGAGATGGAAATTCCCATCTTAAGACGTTGTCAATGTGGACTTAACAATGCCTCTGGTGTAGGGGAACGCACATGAGGAAAATCAAATATGAAACCTTTTAATTTAAATAAATTAGGTCGGACTTGTTCCAAAATTTCAGGTCTGTACCAACCACCTTATCATCTCAACGCAATTTATGGGTCAATAAATATACAAGGTGGTCACTTTTACAATGTTCACCATTGGGATCTCCGAACGTGTATGACTTGATTGATTGATTCCAAATGAGTGTCCAGTCCTTTTAGAAAGTCCCATGGGCGTAGCCACGGTGGGGCAGGGTGGGGCACTTGCACCACCCCCCCCCCCTGGTTCAAGGAAAAAATAAAAACATTTAATTGAAAAAGAAAAAATGCAATAATTAAAATACTTAAAATCTAAAAAAGTACATTTCAAGTTTCGTGCAAATCGGTACACATCAAGAATGTTATGTGCGTGGAACAGCACGTTATGCTTGATAATGACATACGAGGATTTTTTGAAAAAAAGTTTTGGTAATTACTACCATTTAAATGATTTAGTCGATGAAGCTGAACTGTGCTACAACCAATTGAAAGAGAAAAATGCGTCAAAGGCCGAACTGAAAGAAATAGAACTAGTTGCACTAGTTAAAGAAACTTCAGAACCTTGCGCAGGGTAAAAACGTGGTTACGGTAGTCCATAACCTTCTTGAGTGAGATTCTGTGAAAGTCCGGTGGTCGGATGTGTATTCTTCCGAAGTTCTGAAATCTAAATCTCTCAGCTGCAGGACATTCACTCGGGATGGTTCTACAGTCTTATCATCCTGCATGCACAGTCTGCATTCGGCATTGTCTACCAGGCCAATCCTATGCATGTGGTGTTTTAATCGACAGTGCCCAGTGTATGAGCCGAAAGCGGCTTTGAGCTGTTTTCTGTCCAGGTTTAATAAGTCTTTTGTCCTTTTCTCACAGGGTCCTTGTATGAACGCCTTTGAGTGGACAAGGCGCGGGCTGCCTATTCAGTAACGTTCGGTCTGTTCGTCCGCCATCTGGATTATTGCCCTCCTCGATACCTCTCTTGCGATACCCAAGACCAGTTCAGGCCCTATGAAGGTAGCACTCGCAGTTTCCCTTGCAAGAGAATCGGCGACTTCATTGCCCTCAAGGCCTTTGTGACTTGAACTGTTTCGAACTCCCCAGATAGTTCTCAAAGAGGATCCTGCTGGAGTCAAGCGCTTTGAGTGCCACTTGACTGTCCGAATATATTTTGATATTTTTGTTTGTCCAGTTTTGATTGCTTGTCGACCTGGCAGACTCTTTGAATGAAAATTAGGTCGACTTCAGGACATAATTTGTAGTTAAATATATCTGAAAGCAAACATGAAACTTGACCAAGATCAAGTTTTAAGTTACGACAGATATTTTATTAGGTTGATCCACCATATGCCTTGAGGGTCAGTCATGTCAAATGACGTGATTCTGGAATGGTCAATTCTTACGACAAATGCCAAAACTGAAATACCGATTGTCATTGTTATTTATCGACATTAATTTACTTTTTTAACGGGTAAGAATATTTATTTCACTTGAATGAAAATGTAATGACAAAATGTTAAAAAAATGGCGTCTTGATTTAATTTAAGAAAACGCATTTTTCGGCACTTCTCTGCCCATGTTCTTTCCCCACATCACGAGAAAGGTAATTTTTGTCTCTATTTATGGGAAAAATCCAATATGGCGCCCATAAGAAAAACTAAAGTATATAGAGCGTCAGTATGTGCAAACTAGATGACGTAAAAAAAAATTGTCAGTGCCATGTCAGGCGCCATCTCAAAAAAAGTCAAAATTCCAAGTTTTAATGGCAGATTTTTAAAATTATTCGCATACTTTTTTTGAGATATTTCAACAAACGCGATAGATAAATCTAGTTTAAAGGTGGCGTCTTAATGGGCATTAAAATGCGCAACTTTTTCCTAATTTAACCGACCTAATCTTAGTCGTTCGGAGATCCCAATGATAAACATTGTAAAAGTGACGACCCTTTATATACCTTAAAAGACAAGGTTTTGAGGAAAGGACCCATTTCTATGCAATATACTCATCCAAACCACTTCTGTTATCCAGATCCGTCTGGCATCAACTATACAGAACAAACAAAAATAACGAAACGCTAATTCACAGCAACACCAATATTTAGATTTTGAGTCAAAACTGTTGGTTTAATATTCGTGTTTACCCTCACTCGAAAGTAGTACTTACAGCGTCGATAATGATTGCCATATTTTTTTATTTTTCACGTTTTGAATGTGTGCAGTGTGTGTGTGTGGTAATGAAAAGGTAATATTTCAAACCGATTTCTTGTAGCAAGAAAAATTTCTACCCACGAAAAATCGGAATATAGAAAGTGTTTTGTTTTGCACAACAAATCTTGGTTTATACTACTTTTCTGCATTCTATTATTTCTATTTAACCTCGAAATTCTTTACGACTGCCTAAGGCAGTTTGGAAAACCCGCTTGGGGTTGGGCTAGCTTTGAAAATGGCCGTCTTCCTCCATTTTGTCTTTGTTTCAATATGGCATTTTAGACCGGACAGAGAAGATTAATGACCTAGGAGATATGGACAGAGCCAACAAATACCGATATTTCGCTAAAAATGGTACCGTTTTTTTGGGCGAAATTCACCATTTTTAAGGTTCTCATGACGTAATGTTGGAGCAGACATAGCCATTTTCAGAGCTAGTGCCTGCCAGTCGAAATCGATATAAGCTATAAAATAAAACTAAGCTTGATCTGTTTGCTAATCTAGGTGTACTATTTTCTATAATTCAATTTGTTAGTAAACACGAGCTTGGTATTAGAGGGGATATAAGATTATGAAATATCATGGCTTCATCCATAATTCGAGAACAGAAACTCTGATCTCTCGCACAAACCTGTTAAAGAAATTATTTTCGCTGAAGCCGTTCAAAATAAAAAACTAGTAAATTCTACGATATAGAGGAAAAGTTTATTTTAATAAAAAGTACCTAACAAATAAATTACGGTCTCAGGGAGTTTATGGCGCTGGCAGAATCATTTAAGTTAAAAAACGCATTTTAGTTACGTTAAAGAGGTAATTAATTAGTTTTTAAATTTAACTCTAGCTTATTTGATGTTTAATTACAATTATTTTCACTTTCTATATTCACAAAGAGTGAAAATGTCAAAGCGTTTTTACGTGCCATTCCGGCCAAAAACAGCAAAAAAAAATTTCCGAAATTTTTATGAAAATCTCCAAAGGGGGGGTATTACGACTTTTTTCTCAATTCTCAATTTTGACTGCCTGTAACTTGGGAACGCCTGCACCGATTAGAGTGAATCCAACTGTGTTGTCCTCTTCTTGACGTCCTCTTTCACTTCCCACCACCGGAAGTTCCGTAGGTGTAATATTTTCGGAGATAGACCCCTTCGGAGGTCAATTTTTAGGCACTTTTAGAATCGGTTTTTGGACCATTTTTAAAAAAACGTCTTTAGAGGTTAATTTCATTCAAATTGAGTTTGTTATGTTCTCAGGGGATTGCAAACGTGCCATTCCGGCCAAAAACAGCAAAAAAAAAAATTAGCGAAATTTAAATGAAAATCTCCAAACGGGGGGGTATTACGACTTTTTTCTCAATCCTCAACTTTGACCGCCTGTAACTTGAGAACGCCTGCACCGATTAGAGTGAATCCAACTGTGTTGTCCTCTTCTTGACGTCATCTTTCGCCTCCCACCATCGGAAGTTCCGTAGGTGCAATATTTCCGGAGATAGACCCCTTCGGAGGTCGATTTTTAGGCACTTTTAGAATCGGTTTTTGGACCATTTTTAAAAAAACGTCTTTAGAGGTTAATTTCATTCCAATTGAATTTGTTATGTTCTCAGGGGATTGCAAACGTGCCATTCCGGCCAAAAACAGCAAAAAAAAATTTCGAAATTTGTATGAAAATTTCCAAAGGGGGGGGGGGGGTATTACGACTTTTTTCTCAATTTCTCAATTCTCAACTTTGACTGCCTGTAACTTGGGAACGCCTGGACCGATTAGAGTGAATCCAACTGTGTTGTCCTCTTCTTGACGTCCTCTTTCACCTCCCACCATCGGAAGTTCCATAGGTGCAATATTTCCGGAGATAGACCCCTTCGGAGGTCGATTTTTAGGCACTTTTAGAATCGGTTTTTGGACCATTTTTAAAAAAACCTCTTTAGAGGTTAATTTCATTCCAATTGAGTTTGTTATGTTATCAGGGGATTGCAAACGTGCCATTCCGGCCAAAAACAGCAAAAAAAAATTTCCGAAATTTGTATGAAAATCTCCAAAGGGGGGGGGGTATTACGACTTTTTTCTCAATCCTCAACTTTGACCGCCTGTAACTTGAGAACGCCTGCACCGATTAGAGTGAATCCAACTGTGTTGTCCTCTTCTTGACGTCCTCTTTCACCTTCCACCATCGGAAGTTCCATAGGTGCAATATTTCCGGAGATAGACCCCTTCGGAGGTCGATTTTTAGGCACTTTTAGAATCGGTTTTTGGACCATTTTTAAAAAAACCTCTTTAGAGGTTAATTTCATTCCAATTGAGTTTGTTATGTTCTCAGGGGATTGCAAACGTGCCATTCCGGCCAAAAACAGCAAAAAAAAATTTCCGAAATTTGTATGAAAATCTCCAAAGGGGGGGGGGGGGGGGGGTATTACGACTTTTTTCTCAATCCTCAACTTTGACCGCCTGTAACTTGGGAACGCCTGGACCGATTAGAGTGAATCCAACTGTGTTGTCCTCTTCTTGATGTCATCTTTCGCATCCCACCATCGGAAGTTCCGTAGGTGCAATATTTCCGGAGATAGACCCCTTCGGAGGTCGATTTTTAGGCACTTTTAGAATCGGTTTTTGGACCATTTTTAAAAAAACGTCTTTAGAGGTTAATTTCATTCCAATTGAGTTTGTTATGTTCTCTGGGGATTGCAAACGTGCCATTCCGGCCAAAAACAGCAAAAAAAAATCTCCGAAATTTGTATGAAAATCTCCAAAGGGGGGGGTATTACGACTTTTTTCTCAATCCTCAACTTTGACCGCCTGTAACTTGAGAACGCCTGCACCGATTAGAGTGAATCCAACTGTGTTGTCCTCTTCTTGACGTCCTCTTTCACCTTCCACCATCGGAAGTTCCATAGGTGCAATATTTCCGGAGATAGACCCCTTCGGAGGTCGATTTTTAGGCACTTTTAGAATCGGTTTTTGGACCATTTTTAAAAAAACCTCTTTAGAGGTTAATTTCATTCCAATTGAGTTTGTTATGTTCTCAGGGGATTGCAAACGTGCCATTCCGGCCAAAAACAGCAAAAAAAAATTTCCGAAATTTGTATGAAAATCTCCAAAGGGGGGGGGGGGGGGGGGGGGGTATTACGACTTTTTTCTCAATCCTCAACTTTGACCGCCTGTAACTTGGGAACGCCTGGACCGATTAGAGTGAATCCAACTGTGTTGTCCTCTTCTTGATGTCATCTTTCGCATCCCACCATCGGAAGTTCCGTAGGTGCAATATTTCCGGAGATAGACCCCTTCGGAGGTCGATTTTTAGGCACTTTTAGAATCGGTTTTTGGACCATTTTTAAAAAAACGTCTTTAGAGGTTAATTTCATTCCAATTGAGTTTGTTATGTTCTCTGGGGATTGCAAACGTGCCATTCCGGCCAAAAACAGCAAAAAAAAATCTCCGAAATTTGTATGAAAATCTCCAAAGGGGGGGGGGTATTACGACTTTTTTCTCAATCCTCAACTTTGACCGCCTGTAACTTGAGAACGCCTGCACCGATTAGAGTGAATCCAACTGTGTTGTCCTCTTCTTGACGTCCTCTTTCACCTCCCACCATCGGAAGTTCCATAGGTGCAATATTTCCGGAGATAGACCCCTTCGGAGGTCGATTTTTAGGCACTTTTAGAATCGGTTTTTGGACCATTTTTAAAAAAACCTCTTTAGAGGTTAATTTCATTCCAATTGAGTTTGTTATGTTATCAGGGGATTGCAAACGTGCCATTCCGGCCAAAAACAGCAAAAAAAAATTTCCGAAATTTGTATGAAAATCTCCAAAGGGGGGGGTATTACGACTTTTTTCTCAATCCTCAACTTTGACCGCCTGTAACTTGAGAACGCCTGCACCGATTAGAGTGAATCCAACTGTGTTGTCCTCTTCTTGACGTCCTCTTTCACCTTCCACCATCGGAAGTTCCATAGGTGCAATATTTCCGGAGATAGACCCCTTCGGAGGTCGATTTTTAGGCACTTTTAGAATCGGTTTTTGGACCATTTTTAAAAAAACCTCTTTAGAGGTTAATTTCATTCCAATTGAGTTTGTTATGTTCTCAGGGGATTGCAAACGTGCCATTCCGGCCAAAAACAGCAAAAAAAAATTCCGAAATTTGTATGAAAATCTCCAAAGGGGGGGGGGGGGGGGGTATTACGACTTTTTTCTCAATCCTCAACTTTGACCGCCTGTAACTTGAGAACGCCTGCACCGATTAGAGTGAATCCAACTGTGTTGTCCTCTTCTTGACGTCCTCTTTCACCTTCCACCATCGGAAGTTCCATAGGTGCAATATTTCCGGAGATAGACCCCTTCGGAGGTCGATTTTTAGGCACTTTTAGAATCGGTTTTTGGACCATTTTTAAAAAAACCTCTTTAGAGGTTAATTTCATTCCAATTGAGTTTGTTATGTTCTCAGGGGATTGCAAACGTGCCATTCCGGCCAAAAACAGCAAAAAAAAATTTCCGAAATTTGTATGAAAATCTCCAAAGGGGGGGGGGGGGGTATTACGACTTTTTTCTCAATCCTCAACTTTGACCGCCTGTAACTTGGGAACGCCTGGACCGATTAGAGTGAATCCAACTGTGTTGTCCTCTTCTTGATGTCATCTTTCGCATCCCACCATCGGAAGTTCCGTAGGTGCAATATTTCCGGAGATAGACCCCTTCGGAGGTCGATTTTTAGGCACTTTTAGAATCGGTTTTTGGACCATTTTTAAAAAAAACCTCTTTAGAGGTTAATTTCATTCCAATTGAGTTTGTTATGTTCTCAGGGGATTGCAAACGTGCCATTCCGGCCAAAAACAGCAAAAAAAAAATTCCGAAATTTGTATGAAAATCTCCAAAGCGGGGGTATTACGACTTTTTTCTCAATTCTCAACTTTGACTTCCTGTAAAATTTGTATGAATATCTCCAAAGGGGGGGGGTATTACGACTTTTTTCTCAATTCTCAACTTTGACTTCCTGTAACTTGGGAACGCCTGGACCGATTAAAGTGAATCCAACTGTGTTGTCCTCTTCTTGACGTCCTCTTTCACCTCCCACCATCGGAAGTTCCATAGGTGCAATATTTGCGGAGATAGACCCCTTCGGAAGTCGATTTTTAGGCACTTTTAGAATCGGTTTTTGGACCATTTTTAAAAAAACGTCTTTAGAGGTTAATTTCATTCCAATTGAGTTTGTTATGTTCTCAGGGGATTGCAAACGTGCCATTCCGGCCAAAAACAGCAAAAAAAAAATTCCGAAATTTGTATGAAAATCTCCAAAGGGGGGGGGTATTACGACTTTTTTCTCAATCCTCAACTTTGACCGCCTGTAACTTGAGAACGCCTGCACCGATTAGAGTGAATCCAACTGTGTTGTCCTCTTCTTGACGTCATCTTTCGCCTCCCACCATCGGAAGTTCCGTAGGTGCAATATTTCCGGAGATAGACCCCTTCGGAGGTCGATTTTTAGGCACTTTTAGAATCGGTTTTTGGACCATTTTTAAAAAAACCTCTTTAGAGGTTAATTTCATTCCAATTGAGTTTGTTATGTTCTCAGGGGATTGCAAACGTGCCATTCCGGCCAAAAACAGCAAAAAAAAAATCCGAAATTTTTATGAAAATGTCCAAAGGGGGGGGTATTACGACTTTTTTCTCAATCCTCAACTTTGACCGCCTGTAACTTGAGAACGCCTGCACCGATTAGAGTGAATCCAACTGTGTTGTCCTCTTCTTGACGTCATCTTTCGCCTCCCACCATCGGAAGTTCCATAGGTGCAAGATTTCCGGAGATAGACCCCTTCGGAGGTCGATTTTTAGGCACTTTTAGAATCGGTTTTTGGACCATTTTTAAAAAAACCTCTTTAGAGGTTAATTTCATTCCAATTCAGTTTGTTATGTTCTCAGGGGATTGCAAACGTGCCATTCCGGCCAAAAACAGCAAAAAAAAATTCCGAAATTTTTATGAAAATGTCCAAAGGGGGGGGGGGGGTATTACGATTTTTTTCTTAATTCTCAACTTGGACCGCCTGTAACTAGAGAACGCCTCGACCGATTGTAAATCTAATTGTGTTTTCCTCTTCTTGATGTCCTCTTTCACCTCCCACCATCGAAGTTCCGTAGGTACGATATTTTCGGAGATAGACCACTTTCTAGCCCCACTTTTAGAATCGACTTTTTTCCATTTTCTACACAAAAAAAAACATTTTTTGGGCTGGAATTACCTGTGTTGGGTTCTTAGGAGGTTGCACACGTCCCATTCCGATGAAAAACAACAACAAAAAATTTCAGAAAGTTTTTTTAGCAATTGACCAAAAGGGGGGTGTTACGACTTTTCCAACTGTTTTTTGCCCTTCGTGATGTCCCTTTTCATCTCGCACCAACGGAAGTTTCGTAGGTGGGCATTTTTGACGTTAATTTTAATCTGAATTCCACTTGTTATACAGACCTTTTTAAGACGAATTTCATGCTTTTTTAAATGTCATCAGTAATGAGCTGTCTTGTTCTTATCGTATCTTTCTGGCTTTATATAAGGCCAGACAGATACATACTCAGGTTAGTTATCTTTGAAAAGATCTAGTCCAGCTTTTTTGTGTAAACCACTCATCTGGCTTTACTTATGCCCTGTCTCTTTTTCTGTTGGACCCTTGAACTTCAAATTCAGTGAGAAGATAATAACTGTAACATTTTTCTTTGTGACGAAAAGACTGATAAAAATTTAATGAAACAAAGCTAGAGTAACGTGAATGGAATGACAGATTTGTAAGTTAACAACTTTATAAAATAAACATGTACATTTCGGAGGAATACTATTTTAGTAATTCTGCATGTGGTTGAACAACAAAAGCGTATCCTGAATATGGAGCACTATGTGGTAAACAGTTTCAGAGCAAAAGTTGGAGGGGAAACGTGTTCAACATTGTATTAGGGACTTTACAGCTAGAACTGGAGAGTGTAGCGTTACCAAATTTACTCTCAAACATATTATTTTATGTTTTGTTTTAAAACAAAATTACAGACAAAATGTTCACATACGTTGGAAATTAATTTCTGTATTTCACATTCATAGACGTATGTATAAATACTGATATCCAGTTTGTTTTACAATCAATAGCCTCTCTGTTTTCACAATACTAAAAGCGTTTTCATCATTTTATTGAAACTTTTTTTCATCGCCTTATTGATTTCTGGACATGAATATTTTCTGTGGCAATGGCAATAAACTGGAAAGTCCCAGCTAATGGGTGCTTGACCCTTGATTTCACTTATTTCAATAAACACACGTTTGTCAGTCAACAGCATTTAAAAGGAGGCTACATCAAACAGAAAATTTTGACTTTTTTGAATTTAAAAATGCGGGCCTATTTGTATTTACTTTTTGATGAATAAAGTTTTTCTGATTAATAAAGTTTACTCTTAAATGATACAGAGAGGCAGGTATAAATCGAACGAACGATTAAATATAACAGGGCTCTAGGACGGCTATAAATACATACCCCGCTCCAGGGCACCTGGAATCAGGAACATAAAGAAATATTTGCCTCAGTTCTTTTTATCGTACACGTTTAATACGATTTCTATTTTCGTGTGCTTGGTAACAAAAAGACTTGGACATACCAAAGATGCTTTTCAAATACTTATACAACAATTATTATTTGTTCTGGATATTTGAAGCAAAAACGTAGAGTGAATGAAAACTCACTGAATTTCTATAAAAGATTTAGCAGTGTCTCCAAATTGTAAAGACCTTTAAGGTCAAACCTGAAGGTTGCCCTCACACACAATTTTTTATTCTATCTCTGGAGGGAAAAAAATATACTTTGAATGGGCTAGAAATTACGGACACTTTTCAGGTTTCGCCACGTCGAACGGCAGTGAAAAGAGGAAGATGAAAAAGGCGAAATTTAATTAAATTTTACAAATCGATAAGGGGAAAAAATCGTTGTTTAGTTTTTGAATAAATAGGTTAATGCAGCGGCAATTAAAAGAAAAAGTTAACGCTTCGGTCGAGTTTTATTGAACGATCGTTAGAAGAAATTAATCCAGTGTTTACGTAGAATTAGAAATATTTTCGGGATACAACAGGCTATTAAATCTGTCAATAAAATTAATAGCCCGATCATAAAAAGTTCTGCACAATATTTCTCCGGATTTTCCACTTACGATTCGCTTTCCAATAATTGCTTTCTTGTGCATTATTCTTTCTTAATTAAAAACACTAAAAACGGAATTTGATAGGAGCTTAAAATACCAAAGCCGTTAATCACATATTTATTTTACCTTCGTAACTTTTCAACAATGCTGACTGTAAACAGCACTGTCAAACTTTTCAGCTATCTTACTTATTGATAATCCTTTCAAGTTTTTGAACTGCATAAACATTTACTTTATTATAATATGCGAGTATATTTAGCACCTAGTATATAGATTTCATGGACGCGAGGAGAAGAAACCAAAATGAACTATAACCTTTATATCGTTTAGTCATTCAGTCATATTTAAAGCCATTCATTATTAAGTACCCAGGGAGTAAGAAGATGTTTTTTTATAATGCTTTTTTTAGCTGTACAATGGTGACTAGGTGAGAAAGCTTAGCAAACTTTAGCAAACTTGAGAAGGTACGAAAGTTAGATCGTTAAAATTAAAGAGTGTACTGGGAGTTTTCCCACGGTGTGGCAACGTTGACCTGGGAAAATCGATCCGGTATAAATGGTGAAAAGCAATATATTAAATATGTGCCTTCGAATTACCAGGGCTGGCAGCAAATAGCCCTTTAATGGTAAACATATTACGCGAAAACCTTATTGGAAATGCCCTTGATTTCTCGAGGGATGTCACATACGCAATTTAATAGATGAACGTGTATATCTTGTGACGTTACGGTGTTAACCTTGGCACGTAAAAATTATGTAAAGACTAGACAAAAGGAAATGCCTATTTGGATCTAAAAATTCATATCTGGGCCAAAATTTGAAGGCCACGTCTCAAGCAGGCAAGATATATTTTTGGTGGCCTACAAAAGTTTTGGCTAAAGATAACCACAGTTTTGATTATAAATAGATTGAGGTTTTTGGACGATATTATCAACTGATGAGCTAACATTTTATTTCTTAACTAATACAAAGAAATTTAAAATGAGAAGGAAATAACCGAATGTGTTAGACAGAAATTGCAAAACCGCGACGACTCCCCTCGACTGAAAGAAATTTGAATACATTTGCATGATTCGTTCGTTTCGAATTCGGAACAAAAAAAAATAAATGAAGAAGTTATTTTTGGCCACGCTTTTAATATTTTATCATTCCACTTTTATACAGTGTGTCACTAACTGATGATCTCACCCAGTGCATTAAAATTCATTCATTTTACTTCTGTATATGCACCGTCTTCAACTCCTAGACAAAAACAAGGGATCTAGTAAAAAAAGTTCTATACTAAAGTGTAGTTCAAATATTTTAAATTTTATTCAGAGAGTTCATCAAGTCGCTACTGATCAAAGCGCATTTTTGCCTTCGCTCTTTCGTCCGGAAATATTAACTCACCCAATGAAGCTATTTTCAAAGTTTAATTAATATCTCTCGAAATTCCTGTAATGTTCTTAAAACATTTATATTTTCACTTGTTTTATTGCAAACAATTTATTTTCAACTGGCCTTACAGATGACGAATCTATGGGGCTTAGTCAGGAGATCTAGGTGGCATTCTATATGAGCCTTTTTCTAACATTTAATCATTTTATCTAAAGTACCTATTGTATAGAATTTAAATCCCCTTCAATAAAAAAACGGTTGACCTATATCTGGTTTAGTCCAAACGTCCCCTTCGCGCTTCAAGCAGCCATTAAGTAATATCGACAATTATGTCGACGGAGTACGGGCTCGAAACCAAGTGTCGATTTAGTACAAAACAAAATATTTTTTACAAAATTCGGATTTTTTTCCAATTTTTTTCACTCAATACTATACGCTTTCGATCCTGACTGGAAAAAGACTCAAGACAAGACATGTCTTGAGTCTTTGAGTTAAACTATTTTGACTCTAATCCTAAACTGCATTTTTCTACAACTTCCATTCTTAATCAATTTTGGTCCCAATACTAACTTGAATTTTTCTACAACCACAACTCCAAATTTGCATTCTTAAACGCTCTGAATTTTTTTAACCGATTTTGGTCTTGATCCTAAACTGTATTTTTCCAAGAATTACAAAATAACTATTTTAAATGCTCTAGTTTATTTCAAACCGATTTTGGCTTTAAAATTCTTATCTCAATTACTCCAAAAACTTTAAATATGCATTTATAGTTGCTTTTAGAAATTTTTAACGGATTTGACCTTAAAGAACCTGAATTTTCTCAAAAACGTTTAATTTGCACTTTTTCGAATGTTTTGAATCATTTCTAGTCGGTTTTGATCGTAATTTTAACCTGCAATTTTCGAAAATTTTTAGTTTCCATCTTTAAACGCTTTAAGTATTTTTTAACTGATTTTGACCCTTATCATAACTTTAAAAAAAATTATTTTTAAATGCGTCGAGTCATTTTAAGCCAGTTTTGACAAAAGTCCGAAAATGAATTTCTTCAAACACTCCAAATTTATATTCTTAGAATGTTTTGAGTTATTTTTTTAGCAATTTTGGCATTATCCTAACCTGACTTTCTCAAAAAATTTCAACCTTGTGTTTTGCGCCGAATTACATATAAGTAATTTTATTACATATAAGTAATAATTGTCCAAAAGTAATTTACCAAAAACAGTATATCAGAAAGTTTGGATTGCATTATTAACAAATTTGGATTTGTATAAGCTTTAAGTCTTTTTTTAACAAATTTTTGCCCTAATCATGATATGAATTTTTTAACGAAAATTCAAATTTGTATTTTTATGATTTTGACTCTGATCCTAACTTTCTCAAAGAAACACCACTCGTTTTGAGGTATTTTTAGACCAAATTTACATATTTTCATCAAAAAATTAATTTTGCTAAAAACAAGAAATTAGGAGATAAACGATTTGACTGGTTTTTAGGCAATGTGATATGATGTTTTAGCCCTAATTCTAACCTCAATTTCTCCACATTTGCACTTTCCTGCACTCACTTAAACCTGATCTGAATTTTTCCACAAACACGAAATTGGAGGTTTCTAAACCTTACGAGTCAAGTCTATTTTAACCCATTTGGACTCTAATTCTGGCTTAGAATTTTCAGAAAACAAGACAAGTCTCGCCTTGCTTCTCAACTGTCTTGCCTTGATGAGTTTTATCTTGACTTCAAGCCGGAAGAATTATTTCAAATATTAAGCAAAAAAATGTCCTCAAACTTGCTCACTCAAACATCAACTAATAAAAATAATAAAATGATAAAACCGAGCTCAAATATTTTTTAAACTACTCGATTTTTGTCTTTTAAGTCTCCTCCCACAAACCAAAGTTGGTTCAATTATCTCGGAGCTAGACCCCTTAGGTGGTCGATTTAGAGGCTTCGCCCCTCTCCCCCCCCCCCCTCTTCTGTTTCAAAACTTCTTGAAATTGGTTATACATATTTTTAGAGAGCTATTTTGATTAAATTTCCTAAATAGCAGAACCGCCATTTGAGACAATGGTTTGAGTCTAATAGTTCTCATTGATATTTGTCAAAACCACGAGTCTGTAAAACACTTATGACAAACATTCAAACTCTTGTGTTTCATCCAATCAAGATATTTCGAGAGGGTAAATATAGATTTGCACTAAACAAAAATTCGCAGTGAACACTTGGCCTACTTTTATTATTATTGGATATTTTCTCTATTTTTGCCTTCTGCTACGGAAGGTTTATTCTTTTAAACGACTTACTCGAATAGGTTATCCTTTTAGGCCCTTTTCCCTGCTGGTTGATGATAAAACCTTTTAAAAACTGCTTATAATTTTCCTCTAAAGAACAAATTTTAATAATCTCTCTGTCTTTTGTTACAGATTTCCGAACGGGTACGATTTGAGTCTTCATTTATGATGTGAGTTAGAAGAATATTTGTCTTTATCTAGAGAGCGCTCCTTCAATTATATTCGGCTGGAGCATTCGAATGAAGCATAGTTTGGGTTAGCAAATAGATAATCGGAATGGTCATATAGAACTTGAGCTTATGTGGGTACATAATATAGCTGAGATACACAATGCTTGTTGAGTATAGAGGAGGGGTCTCTAACTCTAAATCCATCACGACGTTTGGATTTATTTTGATGTTATTTTACCATTTTTATACATGTCCTATTGTAAACGTAGCAGAGTGTGCGACACGCCGTAAAATACTAATTGCAATCTTGATTGTATTCTATATAGTACCACCGTACATCCGCAACAAAAACGTGAAATAATCCGTTTTTATTGTGTTTCCCTGGAGGCCAGAGTTTAATTAAGGGATTTACGGATCTAGTAAATAAACTTAACGAATGATTTACCTTATTTAGGATGAAGCTCTCCCGCCTTTCAGGTTTCGGCATAATTATCAAGAAACACCGTTCGTAACGTTACAAATGAATCGTAAAAATCTGACAACATAAAGCAATACAATACATAAAAATAACTACAGGAAACTCTCAAACTTTTACTGCGCTTTTAAACCCCCATTGAATAAACAAAGTTTCATTTGCAAGTCGAGGAAAGCTAAGAGCTTTTTGTTTAATAGCTTTTATTTTATCTGGAAAAAAGTTTTATTATGCCGACGTTCGATCGAACAGCGGATTTAATAAATTATTAAAATTATCGGAGACCTTCTACATAATGTTATATAATATTGATTTTTATAGTTACAAAAAATGCTATTTGTTCTATATCCCTCGACTGGCTTCAGTATATAGCATCAAAGCTATTTTTTTTGACAGTAATAAATATACCTAAGTTTGACACTTTCTTTTGTCGTGTATAGGTTTAACGTGTACCTAAATAAGTTACAGAGAAACGCAGGAACGTTGGGTAATAAAACCCATTTAATTACAAACATTTTTCAATATTATTAAGATAATGGAGTCGTGAACTTCGGCGAAATTTCATTTTCTACAAAAAGGAATTTGCGTTGACATAAATAAGAAAATTTTACCATAATTTGTGTTTATTAAAACCCGCTAAAATATCTTTATATTTTGTTTCACCTTATAATTCCATTTTGTGGCAAAAAACATTATATTGAAGCTTAGCATAAAGTTACGCCACCATTTAAAAGCCTGGCATTCTGACATTATTGAAAATTCTTCCGAAAAGTGTAGAGAAACAAGAACTTTTGGATTGCTTTTTTGCAAATCTCATTGGTCCCTTTGCCACAAATTAATTCTAATATTCAAAGCATATATTCAGAATGAAAAAAAAACTTCTTTTAGGAAAAAAACAGATTTTCAAGTAATTTTTAAGTATTTTTCACAGTGTGTAGTGGAATTGAACCCTTGAACACGTCCACTATCGACTGTTATAATCGATGGCTCTTATCTTGTTTGGTGAAGGCTTAAAATATCCCAATAAAAAATATTTTCGTTTTAAATTGCCACGTTTGAAAGCTGGTGCGATTTTTTTTACTTTGCGAAGACAAAAAAGGGGGACATAATTAACTTAATTGAAAGTATCGTGTTACGTTTCAGACTGATTAAGGTCGATAAATCCAATTTTAGTGGGAATCGTTAATATTCGTTGTTAGAACTGTTTGCTGGTTCGGTACCTTGATCAGTTGTGCTTGAAATAAAATAGCTAATTGATGGGACTCCATTAGAGTACAGAAACAATGAAAGTTAAATCAAAGCAAATTATCAGTTTCTGTAAATATATAGACATGAAAATAGAGTTTAATCTAAATTTTGAACAATTTAAAAGCGTTGATTACTGTAACTTGGCAAATAATGAATAACATTATTAAACACCTATACCTACACTACACGAACAGAAACTTGAATAATAATAATAATAATTGTTATTTGATATAAAAGGAGCGCCTGAGGCAACAAAAGCCTTTGTAAAATGTTTTTCAGATTTACATTTTTAACTGGAACAAACCGTAAAGGAGAGGTAACATAAAGAAAGCCCCAATGGCATGGAGGCTTAATTAAACGCCCTTACTGTATTCTCGCACATAGGCCTAAAGAAAATTAGAACTAGAAAAAAAAAGGAGAATAGCAGCTATGAAAGGAACAAGGTCATTAGAATTCCATACCCTCTCCAGTAACCTGAAAAATCCAAATATACAGCTACCCTTTTTAGAATGAAAGGATCCAAAATAACTATGCGAAACCGATTTGGGATGAGGTAATCGCGATCACTTGAAGTAATAATAATTACGTGTGGAACAGGTTTGGCGAGCATACGGTAATTAAAAAATAAATAAATATTTCCAATACAATTCTGATTAATACTCGTCTATGAATAGCACAAAGGAATAGCTCGATGATTTTCGAAAACAATTATATGCATCAAAATTTGAAATTGCAAAAACGACGTAACACCGTGAGAACTATGCTCTTAAATTGTTAACAATAATTGTGCCAAGAACAATTAACAGACAGACTTTTAAAGTAGGTTAAATACTAGCCTAACTGTATAAAATTATTGTACGAGAAAAATCCGCTTCGCACAGGTTTATGACACCTAAACTGTAGAGCTAATTATAAATCTTAGAAAATTAGGATTATGCCAGTGCTTGTGCGTCACGACCGGGATGGGACGATGCAAAATATCCTCCGCGGTGACGTCACAATGACGTCATATCGTTGCTAGGAGCCGGGCTTCTTCCGTTGTCCTTTTCCCCCTATCTCCGATAGGCATTTGGCGTGTTGGAGGTGGGATAATCGCGGCACGGGACCCGTTTTTTTGAGATATAGATGTTATTGTTTTAACATTCAACGTGTCACACACTCTAACCACTTGCGCGAGAAATTATCGATCACTTCTCTATTATGTTTTGCATAGAGGAGCTATCAGAGTAATCTCTTTAATCAAACACAGTAGGTGTGTACTTGGAATAGCAGTAGTAATTTTTCTACTCAATATGAAAAGTTATGTTCAACGACAGTTACTCTCGATTTGAGGCGAGGAAAAAAACGCTATAATAAATCTACAAAATTAAACCTCCTTCAATTTCTCCATGTTGCAAAACAATGTGTCGGCCAACTCAACTTTTTATATTAAATTTATTTGTTTTATTACACACCAACATGTATGTATGTTCAGGCTCAACCCGGCGTATTGTAAATATTTAAACAATACAGATATTACCTAAATTATGAGTTCAAAATCGTTTAATAAATTATTGCTCTATTGTATCTGGAGAGAGCGGGGGCTTCATCTTCGAAGACTTATTCCTGGCCATAAATCTTAATTCGTTCTCTACTCGGAATATTGAGGCTTACGTCTTATGAGATTCTAAAGTCCTTTAATTTGGTAGTGCAGCATTGAAGAAGAAAACGATAAACTTTCATAACATTAATAATGCAAACGGGAAAGAAATTTTCCACAATTGTAACGGATATGGCATTGTGAGGATTTACGTACATTTGACACCATTAAGTGCAATCCCAAACCACTGAGCGTGCACTATATATACAATAAACAATGGGTTTTGCTCTTAACGAGGTTCTAGATGCAGAGAGGGTTTAGTAACAATACACGCTTTATCTGTACAACTACACTCCCAGTAGCGTCCCACATAAAGGACAGAAAACCTTTTTGAAACGTATTCTAACAGAAATTGTTTCAAATGTGTTCTCGCAAGCTTAAAAAAAGTGAGAAATAGGCTTCTCTTAGGCAGAATTGAGTTTGTCCCGTTTCCGAACGGTTGAATAATAAAAAGGACAAAATCGCCGGAGAATTGTCTCGGACATGAAACCCGCAAGACAACGGTGCCACATTGCTAACCAACCGGGCAAAAAGTTTCGTGTATTTTTGATGCTAATTGAAAGGCTCCTTAGTCCTTTAGCTTCTTGGAAGCAATAAGCCCAACGGAGATTTCGTCGTCGAGTGGGTTTTAACTAGAATAGTCAATACAATAAGGCCAAATTAAAATTGCTTTTCGTTCTATTCATTGTGGACAGAAATATCACTCAAACTCAGGCCCAATTGAAAGAAGAAATCCAATTAGCTACACCAAGCCTTATTCAATGATGTACACTTTCTTATATAAAAGAGCAATTTCTGTTGGCTCTTATGGCATCAGCATTAATCAACCACCGAATTAATCGATTTCTTTTGTCTGAATGTCTCAAATGGGTAACATTAACTGTAGGGATTTCAACCCCGCAACCAACGTTTATATATAGAATTCTGGAGATAAAAGAATTATTTTTGAATTTCTTGGGATCTTGTTAACACAAAAACATTTTATTTAATCATAAAGCAAATCCTCTGGTAAAAAGTCCCTGAAATTGTTTGAAGCAATTCCCTTTGTTTTCGTTTATTTGTTTTGGCTCTTTTCTTATTCGTCATAAATTTATGGCCCACAGGAATACCAATATCACTCAAAATGACATAGCAACTCGTCTGGAATATTATTTAGCTGGGTTTTTATGATTATTCATGTGATTATATTTAGTATTAACGATACGCTACTGAATCACAAATGTAGTTTCACCCAACATGTATCAACGCTTCAACGAGCAGACTTTAATAACTTTCACTAATTTGTGTTTTGTATGCTTAATGTCATTATTTGGAGCAAGTGGTGTAGCAATGATTGTTTCGAAGACGCCTTTGAATTTCCGATGAATGGAAAACAATTTCTGGACTTGTTTGTTTACCAATAAAATTTTTATAGGTAAATTTCGGCAGCCTAAGTTTCGATGAATAAATTTCCCGCAAAAGTTCCCTGCTCCATTAAATGTTCTCACCAACTTTTATCCATTGTTTGCTTCTAAGCGATTTTGGGAGTTTAAAATTCAAAATATAGGCAAAACTTAAATTTCCCTTTATGCCTCTTTTTTCATAGGTTAGTTAAACGTTACTCACAAATATTGGAAACAATTCATTTTTCAATAAACCGTTCATCACACAGTCCACCACACAGTCCACAAACAGAAGCAATTCCTCCCAAAATACACGTTGTGTAGCCCCCAAAATAAGTAAATTCAACCTTTTATTACAAGACTTGTTATAGAATTCGGGGAACAATTCCGCAAACGACATTCTGCCTGTGTTTTAAATTTCATTTACCCTCTGCGTTCCTTTCCTAAAATAATATTACACTACTCGTGACTCGGCTTAGTTTTATTTCTGTCAGATATCAACCAAAAGGTATTTGTTTTTCTTATTTCTCTAGGGAAAATCCATTTAGGTGGCAAATCTGTTTTTAGTTCTCGATCCGAACCGTTTAATTGCGATATTTTAAGTAACGTGAAATCTGGACTGGAACAAATATAGTAGCTTAATGGACCTGTATTGTTTGATTGTTCCATATAATAAACACGAGCTTTTCCGATTTAGAAATGAAAACTGAAATGATGGAAATGTATTCCCCTCACGACTTGACAATCTGCCAAGCGACAATAAAATTCTTGAATAACATTTTCAAATATTTCTCCAGAAATATGTCTCCAGAACTCCGACGTCATGTGTGTTATAAGCACGTTTCTATTCTGTGGTCTATGTTTGTAAACGCTGCTCTCAGTTAAAAGCAAATATTCTGGAAAGGTTAAGTTAAGCTGGCTTCAGGCATCCAGCTGTCCAATGTTAATATGTCTTGACCAGGGTTATATTAAGCATCAGATATAATTTTCAAATTAACAGCTAAAAATAAAATAACCTGGGATGGGACTTGAGTAGACAAACACAAGGTGTCTTAATATAGATATTGACATGTTGGTAAGCAATTAATGGGTAACACGCCACTTTCTAGCCAACGTTTGCTTTCTTAATGATCACGATTTTCTAGTTTATATAATATGTGGTGAGGTAGGCGAGCTGTCAAGGTATTACACAATTTTTCCAAAAAGAAACTAAAAATAATACCTGGACAAATGTGTACGTAGCATCTCTTCTTTCTCCAACTCGGTTCCTTGTTTGTTTGTCCTTCTCCCTGCTCTAGACGCCGATATCCTCTGCCTCACCTCTTCAAACAATGGCACCTCCGTACCCTTCCAAGCCCTAGTCTTTACATCCTATCGCACTTCCCCACATTAAAACATATCTTAATGCAAGAAAGCACGTGTGGAGACCTTGTCCTAATAGCCGGGAAGGAGGAAAAATACCATCGTTACGTATGGTGGGTATAGTTTGATGAGTTATCCTGAAACAACATACAGCAGAGTCTCAACCTCAATAAATATACTTTTTTTTACGATGAGAATGATCAAATATCCCAAAAACCATCGGAAATCCATTTAAACTTAGCAACATTGCCATGGTCACTGTTGAAACGGCCATCACAAATAATCCCCCATATAAAATTTCATACAATTTACTGAAACCCTTTTGTGGAATAGTTCATTGGACTATCCCAAACTTTTCACCGAAAATGTCATCTTGTACTTTAAGAACCAAATAAGACCCTTTTAAGTAACTGCGGGGTGTTGAAATAATTTCATTTAAAATAAAATGAAAATTAAATCATTCAACATCATTAAATGTTGAAACTGTAATTTCTTCTTCTTCTTATTGAGCCTTGTCAGGTCCCCTTGACGTTGGCAATCACGATGGCGAGCTGATCCCTGTCTTCAGTCACTCTAGACAATTGTTCGACGCTATGTATGTATGCCTATCCATTCCCGGATGTTCTTTAACCAGGAGATTTGTTTTCTTCCTACGCCCCTGCTGCATTCTAATTTGCCTTTCATTATAAGCTGTAGGATCCGGTAGTGATTTCCTCTGAGAACATGGCCGAAGTATGCCAGTTTTCGGCATTTAACTGTTGTCAAAAGTTCACGAACTGTATTTGTCCTGTCTAAGACTGCTTCGTTTCTTTGCAAAGCCACCCATAGTATTCTTAGCATCCGTCTATGTAACGACATTTCAAATGCTTCTAGACGGTTGATTGTGGCAGCTTTCAGTGTCCAGACTTCAGCTCCGTACAACAGCAAAGACCAAATGTAACCTTTAATCATTCTTTGTCTCAGCTTTAGGTTCAGGCTGTCATTACAAAACAGAGATCTCATCTTCCCGAACGTTGTACGGGCTGTTTCAATCTTACTTCTAATCAATCTAATTTCCCTATCCGGGTCGAGTTGCTCGGTGATGCCCTATGTTCCTATACTCTTAAAAGACAGTGTACACAACTAGAAAGAGGCTAATGCAAGACCTCACATAATCTATCAAAAAAAATCTCTAAATTGCTTTTGAATACCATGAACCTATGGGCCATCGGTTAGTTGCTTGTTTTCATTCTGCAGGGTAGAGTTGATTAGTCCTTCTGGAAATTAGATGGTGAGTGACTGAGTGTCGTGGACTTTCGCACAGATGTAAAAATACAAAACATACGTTTCTCTAGATTATAGAGCAGTTAATATATTGATCCATTTATCTTCTTTTAAGAAAGTGTCTCATTACAAAGAATAAGAACGAAAAGTGTTGGCTTTCCATTTGTTTGAACGAAATATTTGAGGTGATAAAGAGGTTTTCCTGATGAACAAGAGCATCCGTCAGATGAGACAAATGTTTCCAAATTATCGCATCAAATAAGCTAACAAAGTTCTTGTGATAACTTTGAATGTATGGGGCAAAAGCGTTTCTAGTGAAGTAACTCGGTAAATTGTGTACCCTCATCGATCAAAGGTTGAGACTTATTGGATTTCCGTGGGTCCGTTGTGCTGGACGAGGTTTTCCAATAGTGGAATGGATGTAACGTTGAGGATACATCAAAAGTAAATGCCGTAAATGCATAGACAAAAAGTTTTGGCATGAGTAAGTTTCGCATCTCCAGAAGTTATAGAATACGGGAACAGCTCGCGATACATTCGGCGCCGTCCAGGCGATTCCCAATCTGCCAGACTCGGACCGCATAGTCGCCAATTGGCCGCGTTGTCACGTTTCCAGCTTTCACTCCAAACTGAGTAAATAAATGAATACATTGACCTGATCAATAGCAATTCGAAAATAAACGTATTCGATCGAAACTATACTTATCAGGACAAAAACAATAATAATTCATTATATAGAATTTGGAATATATTAAACCACTTCGCCTGAATCATCCATCAATAGACCATATTTATTTTTGATATCGACCCATCATAAAAATGAAGCCTATTTATTTTCTCTGATGTAATGGCAGTGGTGAATGGTATATACAAATTATATTTTGGCGTTTTGCACTTAAAAATGTTCGTATAAATAAAAAATCTATTAAAAGCTCTTAGAAAACCACTTTCAGTGTAACTTTCAGTATAAGCATTAAATTATATATTTTGCAAATATTTCTTTCCCAGTGATTAGACATTGAGAGCCAACGAAAAACATACCACACTTCATTATACAGCAATAGGTTATAATGTCGATATTTAATTTGCGTAAACTGAATCTGTATATGAATTGACTGAATTTAAGGTCTTAGCTATGTGTGCGCAGGTATACAAATTGTGCTAAGCTCTATGACACAACTCAATTAACGTGATTATAAGTTTGTAACACTTTATGGTAAAGACAGTATAGGATACTATGTATGTATAACTCATTTACTTTTTTCTGACATCTGGTTACCTTTGAAATCTTATTTTTTTTTATACCTATCTCCTTTCGGCCCATGTTGAGAAGATACGATAAAAATGTTAAAAGTCAGATTTCCAACGCCTACCATAAGTAAATGGTTTTTACTTACAACTTTTCAGTTATCCCGTGTATTGCAGCAAGGGATGTTTGAGTGGGGATGAATTTCCTCCAGGCGTGCAGTGGCATTTTCCGCGCAAGTTTTCCAAAGGCCCGACAACGCCGCTGTGAACAACTCGGAGTGCTTGCTTTAGCAGTTTTCCGCTTTAGCCGGTTTAGCATTCATCGACTCGAGTCCCAGATATTTACAAATATATCCGATCGGTTAGCTCGACGGTACTGTCTTACGTCATCATCAACAGACAGACCATCGTCCGTTCTTCGGGTGCGTGTGTGGCATAGTGCGTAAAGTGTCCCAGCTTTCTTCGGCGCTTCTTCTGAAAAAAAAAAAGGTCCAGTACTAGAGTGATATCGAAATGCGGATTTTACAGTACCCCAGTTGACGTGTGCTAGGTAGTGCAAAAATGTTGGAATTGTTTTGCGGTAATTGCCTTGGGACTGAGCAGAGTTATGTAAAGAACAGTTCGACGGTGTCTTATTATTCCTAGCTAACTTCCTAAGAACTTTTTACTGCACGTGTGACTCCCGGTAAGTTATTTTCGGTTTTCTATTTTTAGTCCCGTGAAACAGTTTTTTTATTCTGTGAAATCTTTGGAAGATTTTTACCCGGAAAGTAACAGTTGGTGTACAGCCGATGCTAAATTACTACTCTTGATGATTCATCCACGATTCGCCTTGACCGTCTGCTTTAGGGTAGTTGCCTTTAATTTCTACTTTTTAAATATTCACTTATTCATACATACTCGCCAGCAAAGCAAACATCATTTATCATTTCTGCTGATAAGGCAATGGGCCAGGCCTTATTTTTTATTCAGTGAAGAACTCTATAATAATATACTCCTACTTTGGATAGAACACCTCTCCTCAACAATAACAGTTAAATATCAAACTTAGACTGTAATATGTATTATGGATATTAATGTCGAGCCCGCAATAGCCTTGAAATTTCTTCTTCATAAAGTATCCATTATTCGTAAGTTGTTTTGTTCGTACACCTCATACGAAAAATTCCGTAGATCTCAAATTATCGCGAGACTAAAGAAAAGTATTTTTAAAGAAATAAAAAGCCTTGTTTCTATATGAAATTAGAAATTGATAAAAGTTATTTTTAGTTCCGTTTCAAACGGATGTTTTCAGAGTTGTTTGCTTAATTTTTTATCGGCTGAAGGGCTTTTCTCGCACTGCTGGTGTCGCTTGAAAGTAATTGTGTTTGGCGCTGGCCATTTAATTGAATGAAACAGATATTATTACCGAACTCCCTCTTTTTTTCTTGAGTTCACATTTGCATAACTTAATTTACATTTGCGTGACGCTATTCGTCTCATCTAGTCACTGGCAACAATCGCATTGGTCAAATGGTTCTTACCCTCTGACCTCAGGTCTCTCAAATCTTTATCGACTCATTATTTATTATAATTATTCGAATGAGTAATCGTAACTTCTGTGAAAGTCTCGTAAGCGTAACTTGTTTAATTGAAGACTCAAGGTCTTAGTCAGTCATCACTTAGCTTTGACTTTAGTAACAATCAACCACGTGGTTTAAGTAGTACGTCATCTTTAAAAGGCCCGCAGCACCGCTAAGAAATTAGATTATGAATGCTAAACCATTTCTGTAGCAATAGTGGAAAGGAAAAATTTACTGACGAGGTAATTTCATTTCACATTCAACTTAAAATGGAAAAATGATACGTTTAGGGGGTTGGGTCAGGTTACGACTGTGCAAGGGAAAACCGCCCTCTGTGTGAATCAATAAAGATAAATTTGAGTGCCAATTTCTGTACAGTATCAATGGTAGAACGCTTTCACCTAATTTAAACCGATTTAAAAGGTATGCGAAAAACATGTAACTCGTGCGGCAAATTAAGCTAATAATTTGTTAACAGGGCAGTTTGAGGATTTGGTAATAGTAACTTCAGCTTATTAGGAGTTTTTTAAAACGAAAGATGACAAAAAAATCGAAATTAATTAAATTACCTGTTGAGTCAAAAAGTCGCAACAATCACAATCGGTTTTATAGCAATCTCTAAATTCTCCATTAAATCCAGTACAAGGAAACTATTCTCATTCACAAGGAACAAACTGTTCGATTTGTTAAAGTTAGTTGCTATTGTGCATGTGAGCATCACCAACCTTGTAAACTTCGATTCAAAAGCACTTTATTCAGTTCAAAAGTATGTATATTGAGAAAATAAATTTTCCCTAACCCGGCTGCTTTATGTGGGCCAAAGTTTACGTCTTTAAGAAAATAACATGTGGTGGCATTACTTCAAAGAATTTTATTTTCTCGACTTTTAAAGACCCGCTTTCGGTTGCCATCAGGGTTGATTAGTTCCGGAGTAAGACTTGACAATTGATGCGTAACCATGGTGAATTGTGATTATATGCCCTCGCCTACAAGTTCTTTGACCGTTTGACTTACGTATATCCTTAAAAATACTTTCATTAAAAACGACATGCACACACACTAACGTGGTGTAGAGTATTTAATATTAAATAAAGGTATTAGAGAGCTATTTAAACCGCTGCTAACCTTAGTTGACCTGAAAAAAATAAATTTACGTTGAGGTGTATAATAGCGTTTACTCGATGACTTGTTAATTAATATTACCCGTTAGTTTACGCCTACAAACAAATGCGCGACTTTTTAGTATTTTATCTCAATATAAAAACGTGTTCACATATTCACATTGAAAACTAGACACCATTCGAAATTCTTGTTAAAATTTCTATTTCAAAACGCATTATTATTTCATAGATGTGCATGTATCCAACATATGCTGACCTTGCCATTGAAAGTTTACCTATTTGGAGTAAATTCCAGGAAGCTCGATATATTTACCTAGATTGGCGATCCTTATGCTTACAAAGGAGTACTAATCAATGTGCCTTCCTTTTATAATAGTTAAAACCGAAGATATTCAATGTCAACACGAAACTATTCGGCTGAGGAAGTAACTATTTAGCCTTAACGAAGTGGAATTTGATCAGACTTTGTTTACTTCGGAAAAGCAAATTTGCAAGAATTCACTCCTCCATAAACTAGGGCAGCGAAATACGTATTTTGTCAATCGGCTTCAACGTTGAGAAACCATTAGCACAGATTCTTATCAATAACGAGGTACTCACTCGAGTGATTATCAAAACAATTTGTGGGCTTTTGTACTCATGCGATCTGAGGAGGTAATGGACAATTCAAAATGAAAAATCTTCAGTTTTACGGCAATGAATGGCACTTAAGGGACTCTATTCATTACTATAATGGGCTAGTTCATACATTACGTATGATGATCTAAATGAGAGCAGATGAGCAATCCTGAAATAAACAGGGTAATTTTTCGTTAGCTTCCAGTTCCAGTTATAACTATTACGATTATAAATATAAATAACAATATTGCATGTCGGTAATGGTAGATAATTATCTACTAGGCAGGGCAGGTGTGGCTAACTGAGAATGCGTGGTCGCGGCAAAGAAATAACATTAGCGCCTGCGTCCCTTCCTTCGGCTTAGAAATCGCGTGCAGATTCAACATTCTAAACCCTTAAAATGTTGCACATCATGCAATTGCTCTTAAAACTCAATTTACTATATTACCACTAAAAAACGTTGCGTCTATATGAATGACATGGGTTCACATCCTGCGCCAATAAAAGAAAGATAAAACATGTCGATATTTGTTAACTTTTCGGAAAGGTCTTTAGGATTAAATATGGTTTATCGGAAAATTAGGTTAGGTATACAAAAGAAATAGACTTGTATCCTGGGCATTTCTGTATACCTATTAATCGATAAGCGCCCCGTCAGAATGATGTGGGCTAGGCTGCTAAGGGCTTTTTTTGCCATGTCACGCAAAAAAACAACGCTCCCATTTTTGCTTTCTTGCACCGCTGCTGCTTTTGTGGTATTTTGTTTTAGTATGACTGCATAGCGCCAAACTTTTATCGAGATTGATGAATTTGTGTATAGTGGCCTACTTAAGAAACGCATAAAGATACCTACTAACATATGTTAATCACTTACCATTTAGCTCAGATCTGCAAGTGAGTCAACCTGGATATTTCTACAACAAAAAATTTCAATGCAAAGAATGACAAAAGAAAGGTAATACTGTTTCGAACCATTTTATTTAGATATCCAGACCTTTCGTGCGTCGTTCCGTTGTTTGCTTAATATCAGGTGCCTTAGCTGCAGGGGCTTGTTTGAGGAAAAGGTGACTTTCTGCGGAATGGTAAACATTCCAGGCATTATTTGTTTTGTTACTCCTCTAACTTTCCTCATATCAGACGCTCTCTGCAAACTAACTAAAAATTACGACCAAACATATATCTTTGACTGAATAAAAGACTTTCTTGCTTATTTTATACACTTTGAACTAAATTTTAGCTTACCCGATGGATTATCCCGAGCAGACTCCTGATGCTCCATTAATGTTGCATTCTATATTTATTGGATCGACTTTTGGTAGGTGCATTTCGTCCAAGCCTGTCTACAAATTTTACTCTAGGTTAGGAGCTATTTTATTTAAAGCATTTACACGGAAAAAACAATTTATCTATTTTGTTTTAAGAGATGGTGTTAGTAATAGGCAACAAAACACGAATAAAACTATTTAATTTCCCAATTTTGCCGAACTAAACATAAATATACACTATGCGTTTAGTTTGGCACATTTTCAGAAATAATTTATTTGAGGGTTTTAAATCATTCTAGGTTACTTGCACGCACGTTGTACGGTATTTTATTAGAATGTTTGAAATTTTATTTGTAATGTTTCACTTCCAAGAGATGAATCATTTTTTAATTTAAGCGGATGGTAATTAGCTAAGGTGGATGTGTTTATCGTTTGGATCTGGTTGTACCTGTATGTGGAGTGCGGTTGGTTATTATTCTAGATAAATCAATGTGGTCACAGATTCTTTAGTATGTATCTGGATGATTCCAAGGGGAACATTGCCTATCTTTGCGCTCTAAGCCTGGTTTATTAAATGACGCACTGTAAAATTATACACGGTCAAATACTCCTTACATAACAGTCGTGGGGCCTATATAATTTTGTTGATAATGAACTCATTTCTTCATTTATGTGTCACATTAGGCTCAATTCACAATGAATAGACGTGGCACGGACTCATGTCCTTTTTGCGTGTCTTCTATGTAATTAAATGGTCAAATTTACACCAACGCCTCTTCCACGGCAAAATAAATGTCTTCAATGTTTGTTAAGTATTAAAAATATATATGTATATAAAATTCGTATTGTTAATCGTATTTGAGTCTACTGGCATACCTACATGTACTATAACTATTACTCTTACACTTGAAATCCCACCAATGGATAAGTTATATTCATCCTTTCGCTATTAGGAAAAAGCACTTATTAATATGCATAATTTTTGTGGAAATCACGGTTAATGTCTCTGCCCACTCGGCTCGCTATTGCATTATTAACCTATTAATAAATTCGATCTAATGGACGCGGAAGAAATCTATCCAACTTCCCTTATCAATTTATAATTCAGCATGATGTCTTGTGGCGTTAAGAAATGTTACCAGGGCCTGAAAACTGATTACTGTGAACACACAATACGGTCAGCTTGAATCGAAACTTTTATGTTGATTTTATGTTGAGCCGAAACTTTTATGTTGGGCCATCGAAAATGTACCGCAAAGCGTAACTGCCAGGGAATGAACTTTTCTGAAACACTCAAGTTTGCTTGTAAGGGGGTCGACATATCACCGAAAAAGCAGGGCGAAACCTTCAATCTCCTAAGCGGGGATGTCATTGCCTAAATTTTTTCAAATAGGGGCAAGTTGTATTTCTATGAAAAGGGTATTTGATTATCTGTACACTGCTGTAGCATTACCGTATAGGTACACCGCAGGATTAGAGCTTTAAAGTAACAACATAAAAAAAAATCACAATTCATCTAAAAACCTACCTTAGGGGGTTGAAGGGTTTCGCCCTGCTTTTTATGTGATAAACAAACTTGACTTGTTTCTAACTTTTTACGAAAAGTTTATCCCCTAACAGTTGTACGCCTTATGCCGTACGTTTTTCATATCCCACCGTATATACTTTAGAGTCATAAATAAAGAATTCCAAAAGTCGAAAGAAATATTCCTTGATGCCGGATAAATAATCTTGCGCTTTTTGGTAAACGACCCTCTTACGAAAATTGGCATTTAATAACAGTTTCATTAATAAACATCCAGCCCCCATCAAAAGATCATACACATTGAAAAAGCAAAAAAAAGAGAAGAAAAAGCGAAAAGACCCGCGTCTGATTAAGTCGTTCTGATTTAATTTCGTTTTCCTTATTCACTCGCTTTCTTGTTTGTCAGGGTTTTTTTGTTCTGAGTAATTTGATTTTTGGGTGTATTTGAAAATTTTTGTTCAATTACCGCAATAGGAATTCGCGAGTGCGTAAAGCCCCTTACTTTGCGATAAGGTATCTTATTTCTTCCCGAACAATATATTGTTTACCGCTTTTTTTAGTATATTACACAACCTACATGAATGATTATTTGTACGTGTGAGGCACTATAATAAATGAACGTTGATAATCGTTGGCGTAGACCTGCTGTACAGCAAAACGTGTCATTTCAGTGAAATTTCAGCATATTATACCTGCTTATAAACATGAATTAAACAGACATACAAACTACATAGACAGTTAGAAAATAATATTAGAATTCTTTGTTACATTGGGTGGCTAATAAATGAAACAAAACCGAGATAATGTCCTGTTATATACGTTCTATAATGGATATTAGCCATGGAAAGTAACGACACGAAATGCATGTATAATATAGTAAGTATGCAAATTTTTGCACTATAGGACTAAAATGTGCCCTATGATGTTGTTGGCATTAGTAGATATAATACAAAGCTGGTGGTAACATAAAAGATTAGTTTATCTCTGAATATAAAGACGACTGGCTAAATCATGTATGGCGTCATTCTAATACCTCTAATTTGCGTTAAAACTGTGTAGGAGCGCTTACTTAGTTTATTCGCCATTGTAAAATAAAGGCCTTGATATTTTACTATATTGCTACGTCTTTGCGTTCCTTAGGTAGGCAATAAATCTTATTAAAACATTTTCTACCCTTATCTCATATTACTAGTGAATCACCTCCAAGTAAATTAACCATAATCACATAAGTATACTCACTCAGCCACCTAAACATATAATCCATTTGAAATAAAAACCCTTCGGAAAACCCACTTAATTGAACAATTATTGTAGTATTTATAAAGTGAACCAATTAATGAATTTTCTATTAAGAATAAATGTTTTTAAGGTTCGGTACGGCCCTGCGATCGGCGTTTAGCGGCTATCGACCTGGCGGTGAAGCCGTCGTTTACTGTGAACTGAATCAAAATGATGTTTTCTTTCTATAATCTATTCTAGGAACTGAAAGTCGATAATACGGAAAGTTATTAATTTAGGGCTTCGCTGTAATGAAACAAACATTTCGTGCCAACTTTCTACGATCCGGGAAGTTCAAAAGAATCACGCTTTTCTACCTTGAATGTCCCCTGTAATTTGATTTTTATTGGCTGAAAAGAAACCTTTAAACATTAAAGGTCAGCGTGGTGTGTAAGTACTTGGCTTATTTTTTCCATGCTTTCATACCTCCTAGTTTTCAAAAGCAAACTAGTTGTTTAGTGGAAAGAGAATTCCATCAAAGTCCCCATTATTTTCTACGGAGATTTTATCCAAAAAGCAGTAAGAAACAAACAACCCCTCAAATTTTTTCCATGAGTTGAACATCTATATTTTCTTCTGCTTGTTTTTTTTCTCATAGCTCTTGTTATGTTGACTTTCACCTTAGGCTACATCCCTTTAGAAGGTTTTCTTCTATCGGGGACACGTTATTTCTTTACTACTAACGTAATATGTTATTGAGGCAGTAACGTTAACTCCCTTGCTCCCCCCATCTTCTAAAAACGAATTAAGGAGGGAGTTCAAAATCTTAGTACTCCTTCCCTATCTTCCACAACAACACATCAGTGGACCACAAATCACCTAGAGTGCCGGTTTTTCAGCCTAGCTAGGCAAAACTATTAAATCAGATTTTTAAGGTTGCAATCAGATGGTGCCCAGGTGACTTGTAGAGTTAGTTTGGTTATTAGTATAAAGATACGGTTTTTGAAAACGAAAATTTTCTGCAGAAGTATTGAAAAGCAATCACCCTGTATATATACATATACTACATAAAATTAAATTAGTTATGGTGTTTTGTTCTGGAATGTTATTCCTACATAGATTTTTTTTCTAAGTTAAATATTTTCAGTCGTGTCCCTCAGCCGCATACATACCGATTCCGACTTTTGCCAGTGGCCTCTATTGGTTTTGTGGTGCTACGCCCCTTTCGAGCTCGATAGAGGCCTGCTCCTTTTCGTTTTAATGATGTTATTAACTTCGATTGTAAACCAAGGTATGTCATTTGGTTCGTGCCTCCCTGAAGTTTTGCGTGTTCTTAATCTTGGGGATCCACTTGTGGATGTTTTCTCTGTTTAGTTTATTCCACCAAAAGCTGCAAATTATTAATGTATCATGATACTTCGCGTCCTTATAGATATAGGTGTAAAAAGTATTACGGGTGTAGGACTGGATGCACTTCACACTTTCGAAATTACCAACGTTTCGATCCTTTATGGGATCTTCATCAGGGCTTTTTCAGTGAGTGAAGATAGTCGAGTTGTAAGGTGTAAAATTCTTATCCATTAAAACACGCGTAAAGTCTATGGCTGGTTTAAGAACATGTGGCATTCAAGTAGCCTTAGCGTGGACTGTCCACGATTATTTATACACCTTTTATTCTAGGTATTCTACTTATTACACCAACATAGTTGTTTTAGCCTTTCGTACTTATAAGAATACATTTCAAATTACATTAATAATAGGTGTAGAAAATTTTTGCGGGTGTAGGACTGGAAAAATGCACTTCACACTTTCGAAATTACCAACGTTTCGATCCTTTATGGGCTCTTCATCAGGGCTTTTTCAGTGAGTGAAGATAGTCGAGTTGTAAGGTGTAAAATTCTTATCCATTAAAACACGCGTAAAGTCTATGGCTGGTTTAAGAACATGTGGCATTCAAGTAGCCTTAGCGTCGACGATGAAGTTCCAATAAAGGATCGAAACGTTGGTAATTTCGAAAGTGTGAAGTGCATTTTTCCAGTCCTACACCCGCAATACTTTTTACACCTATTATTAATGTAATTTGAAATGTATTCTTATAAGTACGAAAGGCAAAACCAACTATGTTGATGTAATAAGTAGAATACCTAGAATAAAAGGTATATAAATAATCGTTTTTTCTGTATTATACAAGATTAATTACAGACTTAAAAATAGCACTGCCACCCACTTCTGCATTGCGTAATGGAATGATGTTTATCGCTTTATCCACTATTTAACTGTAGTAGTAAAGATATTCAGAACTTTACAACGTCAATCAAGATACTAGTGTTTCCCTAAATTCAACCGCGATGTACGTAAGTACCATTGCAGGGTACCATAAACTAATCTCAATCCCAAATAACAGTAAAATGACGCTAATAAAAATTTGGCTCTTAAAAGCACGCTCTTTAATATTTACAGCCCATTTTGTTTGCCGGAAGTGGTTAGCGTACGTCCGTCACTTGATGTATGCGGTGCTATCCGTGTAGTGCGTATAACTTTCATTTGTATTTGTGTATCAGAATTATGTACTTATTATTACTCAATTAGTATGCGTATATAGTTTTTATTAGTTTAATTTCATTGGTGACGGACTTGTGATTTAATCTTACTGGATACAGGTCGTTTTAAGAGAACAACGGTATGTAATTTCTGATAAGTGATTGATATATCTAACGGAAAACGGAAGGGTGGTAAAATTTCGTTTTCAATGTTTTCATTAACAAAAAACTTGTGGTAAATGGAGTTTACAGAGTACCTACATGAACACAATTAATGTACTATTTCGGGTGGCGGCTCTGAAGCGCTCTAGCGAATTGCCTTCCTTTGTTTTCTCAACCAGAATTGAAGGATAGGTTTTACTCTGAGTGCGGTCTTGAGCGCGGCCACTTGAAAACGCTATTAAAACGATCAATATCGATGTTATAGGTACCTAACGCGTTTGTTCGTACCTATTCAAGTTTGTTATTTGTTCCGCTCACAAGGTTAGATATAACGATAAAACATAACACACGAATTTTTAGGGTGCCCATATACCATTTACTTTGATTATGTAATTTTTTTCTGTCAAAAATTCGGACTCTTCTAGAAGTCGTTTTTAATGAACACCCCATAGATCTTTGTCGTGAAGCGTCAATACAGCCTTGGCGGCCATTTTGCAAGCCATCCCGGGTTCTAAAATGTCCGAGTCGAATTCGAACAGATTGGGGAACCATATTTCTTTGAACACCCTGTATGTTTGCCATTTATTGATTTTAAACAAATATTCAACAAAGTTAATAGCTGAAAAGTTACCTTGTTGGTACTCAGTTCAACATCAACGGATATAAACTCGTCATCAACCTCTTCACATCGGCGCATCTTACCGTTAACTTTTTAGAGAAATAGAGCAACGTCTGTTCTTACCTCTCATTTCCGAACTACACACTCTCTTTCTATAGGTAGCTGTCGCTGGAGTTCGTCTTCTTATTCCTAAAATACTATTTTCCTAAAATGGCACTAATAATTCCTAGAATAGCACTTTTTTTTGAAAAAAATACTCGACAAAGAAACAAAATTTTGAGTTCTCTACTGTCCCTGGCGTCGTCTCCTCTTTTCCCGCGTCTGCGCGCCTTTGCGGCCAAAAGGCTGTATTACATTATCCCTTTACTCATAATTCGGTTCGGAGTACACTATGGGTAGTGTAGTTCTTAAAATAATAATTTACATAATTCAGAATTTGATTATCATCCCTATTGCTCAGAGTTGTTAATTGACTTCCACTGATTAAGAACTCACGCTTCTTATTACTCATATGTTATTAGAATATTACGATTATTGTTTAAAAATAATTTAGCGATGAGATAATAAGTTGGTGTGTGTATATAGCTAACATTAGATTGATGTAAGTCCGCAAACATACACACACTATTTGTTATATATACCTTATTGTCACTCAAATGAATGCGCTTAAACACAGCATGGGACAGAATAAGATAGATATATTCCGTACTTACTAGCATACTTAACGATTTATTTACGATTTACTACATATCTGCAGACCGTTCGTTACCGTAGCGTAACTCTCACAGTTCGATTAGTGCAGTTTGCCGGGGTACAGGTGCTCCTTTATTGTATCGTGTGAACCGTTCTTTATCTTTTCTGTGAATGTGGCAGTGTTTGTGTCATAACCTAGAAATGTTGTTTATATTTTTAGATTTGATTCGTTGAAATGTTGAATAAAAGTGTAAATCTCTAAGGAGAATTCATGGACATAAGTTATTCAATGTTATTGTTATCAGGTAAATCTTTTTCCACCTGTATGTGCACAAATTTCAAGTAATTTAGTTCAATAACACGCTTTCTAGGTCATGGGTTGAATGCTGCCTCCAAGAGAAACTTTTTTTTTATCACAAATATTTATAGAACACCATTTTTTCTTGCTGAAAGTTTGTCTGCATTGTTATAAATGTTTCAATTCACTCCAGATTATTCAAGCGGAATAATCCTCTTACACTGTTCCATGAACATAAATTGGTAGGAAAGTTCTTATCTTTTTATCAAACTTTACAATTTCATTGAAGTAGTCTTTGTTTTCTAATGTTGATAGGTATTAGTAGGTAAGGGGGAGATTTTTGTTGCCATCATCCTGCGTTATTAATAAAAGTCAATTTTTCAATTAGCTATTAATTTTAACACAATATCTAAGTTTGAATGTGGGACAGACAACATTTTGTTTCGTATATATGTTTAGGTCTAGGAGAAAAAGATAAATCTCTTGTAATGAAGTGATTTCAGCATATTCCTTGTTAGCACTTTATATAGTTTACAAGCATTTAGAAGAGTATATTTCTCTCTGGCACTCTTCTATATCTATTTGTAAAATATTTAATTGCTTATTTCTGATGCTAAAGTAAGAATGTAACTTATTTGTACTTGGCATCTTAGCTATGAGCAAAAATAGAAAGATATAGTTTATACCTAATGACATAATAGTAGGTAGATTTAGTCTGTGCAAGCACAGTATAGGGGGAGTGCCTTTGACTTTTATATGATGGATGATTATAAATATGGGATTAAAGTTATATATGTATAGGATGTCACAGGTTGTAGGGAAAGTTTTATGTTGACTTTGTGTGAGCAAAAGCAATGAAATACATGCACTTTGATATGAAAGGGGACATCTCCCCTAAGGCCCCTTGAAATGTTTAAACTGAAAGGAGAATTTTGTTCTACTGCTATGCTTTGCTTGAATTTTATATGGGGACTGAATGGAGATACCCATCTGTAGTTTTTACCATTGGCATGTACTTATTTGAATTTCGATATTTATTTCGAGAGCATTTCCTTAATTTGTGTAGACCTGTTGGAATAAAAAATAAAAGTATGGCCATGTAGACAATAAAACTATACTTCAAACATGGTTCAATATAAGACTTTGGGAGTTGTCCCCAGAGTCTTAGCGACAAAAGTTAAAAACTGGCTGGTAGATGTTCTATGTCAAAGTTAACATTTTATTGCTAAATGACTACTCAGGGTGGACATGTTTGTACCTAATTTATAGTAATTGGGAAAGGAACTATCCCACCAAGAAATTTTTTACAGACACTTGAGATATTTTGCTGTAGTTGTATACTTCTTCAAATTTTTACATCCAAAATATTTTTTCTGTGGTGGGTAACACCTACATATAAACATTCATATTGTATGTTTAAGTGTTTTTATATTTTATATCTTTCTTATATAACTTTACAATGTTTCACTTGAAAATGAGCAGAGATTCCACTGCTTGAAACGTCAGATAAAAAATTCAATAAAAACAATGAAAGGCGAAAATCTTTTGGTTAATACCAAAGAGTTGTTTTTAAAAATTTACATTTTTTAACAAATTGGTTGAAACTCATTTGGAAAAGAAAATTGTAACCAGGCCTTTGCACCAGGATTGGTTCTAAACTCTCTATTAGAGTTAGGTGCAATATGTGGCCATGGTGGGTAATTGGTTATTGTATCTAATTAATTGTTTAGTTACTATTTTATTTTCTTACTATTTTTGCATAGTTACGATTTTCTTTTCAATAAAAATAGTTCCTTTATTTTCAAAGTATTTAGCAGTTTGCTTAATTTTTAACTGTTGTCAGGATAAAAGTTGGCATAAATATGCCAGTAAATGAGATTATTAAGAAAATATACCAATATCTCTTGATTCCTGGCTTTTGTAATTTAGTAGACAGGAAAAATAAACTTTATTTAGTAATGTCTTTTTTATTTGTGTAGAACGTTTCAGGCATTTTTACATACTCTTCTAGAAAGCATTTTTCCACAAAATAGTCCAAGTAAACGGCAAACATTGCGAATTCTGAATAGATTAATGAAAGTGGTTTTGGAACCTAAAACGTCATATAAATGTTTTGAACCAAAAAGCTAATTACAACTTATTTTACAGAAAAAATCTTATGGTTGCATCTTTAAGAGAGAAATCACGTTTCTGTAAAGTAAAGAAGCTACACTGATTTTATATTTTTGATTATTGTAAAAATATTGGATATGTTATAAAAATAAAATCCAATCAATCGTTTTAATTTTGTGGCAGTCCATTTTCATGCAGTTTCACTATCAAAAGTACTCAATGTATTGCCTCACATCATTATCAATAAAAATTTGTATTTTTAGGTAATACTTCAAGCAATAGATTTAAGTATCATTGCGGAGAAGTATTGTAAAACTTAATGGTTGTTTGCTTAACAATATCTCAAAGCCTTTAACGACATTGTGAAGATATAATATAAACCCTGTGACGTTTAAGGACGTCATTAATAGAAGGCGATTGCGTTAATGAACCTCTTATAGATTGTACAAGACGTCAGTACAAAACTTTAGATTATATCATTTTTAGCAAATCTCAATCATTTTACTATCTATAAAGCACAGTGTACGTTATATTTTCGTCCAAGGCGGTAATAAAAGCCTCTCATTTGACATGTAAAATCTAGTCTACTACTTAAGTTTTAAAGTGTCGCATTTTGGTAGGAAGCATGCTGGGTTTTTGGTTAGAAATAATTGTTGATCGGTTTTATTGTTGTTGCAGAACTGCAGTAAGAAATGGCTACGATAGACGGCCGTCCCGCACAATATGGAATCACCCTCAAGCAACTCCGCGACCTTATGGAACATCGTGGTCGGGAGGGTGTCCAGAAAGTACAAGATCTGGGTGGGGTACAAGAAATATGTAAGAAACTATACACATCCCCTAGTGAAGGTAAGCATTCTTTTATATTTTTTTCTGTGGGAGTTATAGTTCAATGAACTTGAAATTATCCGTTAACAACGGTTTAAATGTAGATGAATTTAATTTATTTTAGGTTTGAGCGGATCACAAGTAGATTTAGATCATAGAAGAGAAACATTTGGTTCCAATTCAATACCCCCCAAACCTCCAAAAACATTTTTACAATTAGTTTGGGAAGCTTTACAAGACATAACGTTAATTATTTTAGAAGTAGCAGCGATAGTTTCTTTGGGTCTTTCATTCTATCAACCACCTACAGAAGACGACGAAGGTAAGTTAATATGTTTATCAATCGCTTATGCAATAGATAGATTTGATGATTGATTCTATAAATACTAGCTTCGCTATCAGGACACCTTGGATCTCTTATCAAAAGTGCTTTAATTTTATCCACATATTATTTTCATTATGAGCGGCTATAAATTGGCCCATACACAGTAGAGGGACTTTATAAATTTTCATGCTAAAAAAAGGACTAAAAAGATCTGAATTAATTAATTATAACAATAGTTTTAATAATTTGGATAACCGCTATATTGTATTATTTTCTTTCAAAAAGTATTTGAAGGATTAAAAATATAATTTTTTCTTTGTAGGGAATGAATTTGATGATGACGAAACAAGCCACGGGTGGATCGAAGGTCTCGCCATTTTAATTTCAGTTATAGTTGTAGTGTTAGTGACAGCGTTTAACGATTATACTAAGGAAAGACAGTTTCGCGGTTTACAAAATCGAATAGAAGGAGAACATAAATTCGCAGTCATCCGTGGGGCAGAAGTCAAACAGATCTCTGTTAGTGACATAGTAGTAGGGGATATTTGCCAAATTAAATATGGTGATCTTTTGCCTGCGGACGGTATTCTTATCCAATCCAACGACCTTAAGGTATTGCACCAACCAAAAAATAAATGACAGCATATTGCATTTCCAGCCCTTATTTAGGTGGATGAATCATCTCTTACCGGTGAATCAGATCACGTAAAGAAAGGGGAGCAATTTGATCCCATGGTTCTCTCGGGTACTCACGTTATGGAAGGATCCGGTAAGATGCTGGTTACGGCTGTGGGTGTGAATTCGCAAGCTGGTATCATTTTCACTCTACTGGGAGCTGCGGTCGATCAACAAGAACAGGAAATAAAGAAGATGAAAAAAGGTATGTTCATTCACATTCCATGCGCATGTCACTGTTTGAATTGTGACCCTCCCCTGTATTTTTCCCATCTGTAAGGACTTCTTGTCATTGAGGGTGTCTATGTTTTAATGTCTGATTGTTTTATTTTATTTTTCTTAATTTCATGGAAAACATTTATCATTTAATTTAATAGTTTGTGTTATGTAGAATATCTTCAAGGGTTTTTGTTGCTTTTAGTTGGTTTAGATTTATTTGTTGTCTTGAGAGAGTTCTTACAGATGAAGCATTAAGGACAATTTAAGTGTATTACTGTTAGCTGCACATTTTTTAAATGTCTGTAACATTATCATATAGATTGTCTGTGGTTGCGAAGGGGGCTTATAAATTTTGCCAGTCATGTGATGTTTTCATTAAATCCTCAGCTTTGGAATCCGAAAATTTAAGGCCCTTATTCGTGTTTTAAAAATGTTACACCCCGCCCCTACCCCCAATTTTCTTAACATACATGTATCTTTTTGTCGTCATTTTTGATGTCACATCTTTTTAGTCGCGGCTACGTCATTATGCAGCTGTTTAATAATATCTGGCTGTTTAAATTTGCACATAAAATACATGTATGTTTATTTTTAGAATAGGATTTTTTTATATATAGTCTTGGCCTAAAGCCACTTACAGTGTATGGTGCAAATGTCTCCATAAAAATGTTACTTACTTCATTTTGTATAGATCAATTACTGGTCGTATATTTAAACTTTGAATTCGATACATTTAGACATTATTCAATTGAAGAAATGTTATCAATCATGTTTTGTGATTTAATTGATTTAAACGACACTAAATTATAAACCCACCGGGTTTTCCAACCATATACTGTAAGGTCTATTCGTATTTTTTATATTTTACCCATGTCAGGACTTTGGGAGTGTTTTTGAGATTGCTAATGTTCTCCTTTTGCATGTGTTTTTGTACAGAAGCTAAAAAGCAGCGGAAGAAGAAAAGTTTAACAGGTGAATAAATTTTTACTATTTATATAAAATATATTCTTAAGAAATTCATTTAATTAACTGTTAATTCACTGTCGACTTTAACCTAGTCTTCGATTAATAAGTCCACTATTAACATCCTACCTGCATGCCTCTAATACTCCTTTTTTTATCTATTCAAATTCATAATTGTTTGTTACATGTTTCACGTACCTACACTTAAAGTACATGCCACGATTTGATGGAAGCAAACTGTTCTCATCTGATTTTCTAAGCAATAAAGGAATACTTGGTTTTAAGCCACTTAAACCTTACAGTTTTGAAAATCAAAATTCCGCCAGCGCATTGATAAAATCCAGTGTAGCGGGAGCTGTTTTTGCATTATTTAGTTTCCAGTAAAGTGGTATTGATTTTAAATTAATTAGGGGGAAATGTCTGGCTTTGGTTTGGTTGATTATATGATTTGGCTCAGTCAGGCAGAGGAACGCTATATTTTGTCTCGCATCATTTATGTTGGGTTCATTCATTTGATCGTTTCATTTTTTTTCACATAGACTGCTTCCCGGTAGGTTTTAGCACAAGCGCTGTAATTTAAAACATAGTTCGCCGATTCCGATGTTATTGAAAGAAATAAAAAAGCTTGTTTATTCCCAAAAATTTCTTTTTTAAAGAGATCAAAATTTGGCAGGGTACTTCATTTTTGAACAAGAATTAGTTTATTAGCCGTTCGTTTTAAAAGCAAAATATATCTGTCATTTAGGTTTTGTGGTTCTTGTACTACCTGAAGTCTCATTTTCATCTGCCATGGAAAATGTACAGTAGTAACGTTCGTTCTTTCTCATTCGTCACGAATTTCTGACATTATGTACGACCTATGTTATATTCTATGTGAGTGGACTTGTGCACTCCTCCACCAGATCTTTTGTGAGTCATCAAATGTGTGCAACCCAAGTAACACATTTTGTTTTTAAGACGCCTTGTAGGCGACAGCACTTGGTCTAAATGACGTCATTTCAGTGGTCACTATTAACCTAATATGCCCTCCTACCATAACCTAATATGCCCTCCTACCAACGCTGGAACTTGGAATCGCTTCATTTCTGAAGTGAGTACTGATTTCAGTCCTCGCCTTCCTTCTAGCCAGAAAGTAGGCCTTCTCATTGCCTTCGTGTCCGCAATGACACGAAATTCTTGTCAGCGTGACGCTGTTCTTCTGCGATAGGCTGTTTAAGAGTCCCGTGGCAGTTCCAAAGTGTTCTGTCCGAGCATATCTCAATTGATCATTACAACTGTGTTACACAAAAAAAAAACACGAACTCAAAAAACAAAAAAAAAATCAGTAACGTGTACTAACCATGTAATTTCTGCCATCTATTCCTCTAGTAAGCTCATATCAAAACGTGGCATTAACTACTAATATCATAGACTTGTGAAACAATACCTCATAAAACTGACAGTTGTTATGAAATCAGGCGATGACGAGAACGTAACTGGAAATAGCCACATGAATTCACCAGCTCCGGTTGCAAATAAACATGACAATGCCCAAGACGGAAAGGAGAACCACGTGAGCGACGCACCACCACCGGAAACCAGCCACAAGAAGGAAAAGTCTGTATTGCAAGCCAAATTGACCAAGCTCGCAATTCAGATTGGATACGCCGGTTCCACCATTGCTGTTTTTACTGTCGTCATTTTGGTTATTCAGTTCTGCGTTAAAACGTTTATATTTGAGAAGCAACATTGGAAAAACCATTACGCCAATCAGCTGGTTAAGCATTTGATCATCGGTGTCACCGTTCTTGTCGTAGCCGTGCCTGAAGGGTTACCTCTAGCTGTAACTTTGTCCTTAGCGTATAGTGTGAAGGTTGGTGCACTCATTTTGAAACGTCACTATCGTTTCTGACCGATTTCTTTTGTAGAAAATGATGAAAGATAACAATTTAGTCAGGCATTTGGATGCGTGTGAAACCATGGGCAACGCAACTGCAATTTGTTCTGATAAGACCGGTACTTTGACCACAAACAGAATGACCGTAGTGCAATCATACATCTGTGAACAGCTCTGCAAGACTATCCCCAAATTCAGTGATATCCCCGCGCATGTCGGCAATCTTATCATACAGGGTATTGCCGTAAATTGCGCCTATACTTCTCGTGTTATGGTATTGAATACTAAAGAAAATGTTTTTGACGTTGAACTTGATAGATCGTGGTTTTAGCTTCCTGAAGACCCAAGCGATCTACCGAAGCAAGTGGGCAACAAAACTGAGTGCGCTTTACTAGGATTTTCCTTAGCCCTCAACAAGAATTACCAAAACGTCCGGGACGATTACCCAGAAGAATCATTCACCAGAGTATACACATTTAATTCAGTTAGGAAATCCATGAGTACGGTAATTCCCCGCCGCGAGGGTGGGTTTAGGTTATACACCAAGGGTGCTTCTGAAATGATTTTAAACAAGTAATGTTTTACACTCCTGTTCATTGACCGTCCCGATCTAACGTGCGAAACGCTTTCCAGGTGTGCCTTTATATACGGTCACGATGGCCGTCTTGAAAAATTCACACGCGACATGCAAGAGAGACTCTTGAAACAAGTTATCGAACCAATGGCCTGCGATGGCCTTAGAACCATATGCGTGGCTTACAAAGACTTTGTGCCCGGCAAGGCCGCCATCAATGAGGTTCACATTGATAACGAACCCAACTGGGAAGACGAGGAAAACATCGTGAGCAACCTAACCTGCCTTTGCGTCGTCGGTATCGAAGATCCAGTCAGACCCGAGGTACCCGATGCGATCAGGAAATGTCAGAAGGCCGGTATCACCGTCAGGATGGTCACCGGCGATAACATTAACACGGCTAGATCTATTGCCACCAAATGTGGAATCATTAAACCCAATGAAGACTTCCTCGTTCTCGAGGGCAAGGAGTTCAACCGAAGGGTCAGGGATAGCAATGGAGAGGTAAGAGATATGTTGATTGTAAAGCATGTTAGGTACATAAAAGCGAATTGTGATTTATGTCTATATTTTAAGAGAATAATTCAAAGTTTGGTGAGGTTTAACCCATGTGTGTGCCACTTATTTTTAGACACTTTAATTGAAATATCTATTAGAGATGTAACGGGTACCCGGTGTACAAGATAAAAAAATAAATAAAGCATTAGGGGAAACATTTTCTTGTGCTTTTTGGGTTTTTTTAATACATTTTGACAAAATAAAGAAAATATAATCATAACTTATACGAATTCTTTTGATTGATAAAGGGAACCAGGTACTCTAACAACGAGAGCCGGGCACCCGTTTTAACTGGGCCCTAAAAACTACTATCAGTTACATTTCTAGTAAAAAGTATTCTAGAAAATCCTTTTTCGGTCTTTCGAGCTAGTAATTCCGGTCGAAAAAATTAGAAATTTCGAAAAGATTCTTAAAACATCTATAGAAAACAAGGCAAAATTCTACAAAAATTCGTTTCTTTGTAATAATTGATCCACACAACACAAAAATACAGAGTATTAAGTATTCTCAAAAATTGGGTTTCTGGTCTTTTATATTATTGTCAAGAATAAAGCAGATAACATCCAAAAAGTTTCTTAAGACAGATCTAATACTAGGCAATTTCAATATCTTTGTTTTAAATGAGTGAGAAAATTACTTCTAAAAGAGTAGAATAGTCATCCCTAAATATAAATGTTTGGTCCTTCGAGCTTCCCATTTTTCCACAAAATTCCACAAGAGTAGTCATTCTTAACATATTCTCTAATAACACTGATAATAACCTTGGCCACTTACCTTCTTACGACGGTAGTCGAAACCATAAAGGTACCCTGACGTCCATAAAGGTGTTCCACTACGAACGACGCCTGTCTTTTTACGGAAAAGCTGCCGTAAAATTTTTTGAAAACTTGCTTATTTTAATAAGTATTGTTATGCTAATATACTTTAGGTATAGGAAACTAGGTACTCTAGCAAAAGCCGGGTATTAAAAACTGCTACCCGTTACATCTTTAATATCTATACATCCTTCAAAACTAATAATCGTGTGGTCTGGCGTTTTATATTTATATGCTGCTGACGATAATGTATAAAATAATCGAGAAATAAACAAAACTATTCCTTGGTGGGTGGATAAAACGTACATTTAAAATTATTTTCATGTTTTTAACAATATGAATTTCCGGACATCTGCAATGCCCTGATAGAATTTTATGCGGGAAGTTTATACAGTTATACATGACACAAAAACAAATTGTTGGGTTTTTGTTTTGCAATAAAACTAGATTGTTCCTGTTTTAATTTATTTCGAGGCACATTATTGGTTACTCTCGTAGGTTCAACAACATCTCCTGGATAAAGTTTGGCCTAAACTTCGAGTATTAGCTCGTTCGTCGCCCACTGACAAGTACATCTTGGTCAAAGGTATCATTGACAGCACTGCAACTGAAAACCGTGAAGTTGTCGCTGTCACTGGTGACGGAACCAACGACGGCCCTGCGTTGAAAAAAGCTGACGTTGGTTTTGCTATGGTACGTTGTTCTATGTGAAAAAATTCCGTCTGCAGGCATAAAAGGTATATTATTGCAGGGTATTGCCGGTACTGATGTGGCCAAAGAAGCTTCCGATATTATTTTAACCGATGACAACTTCAGCAGTATTGTGAAGGCCGTCATGTGGGGTAGGAACGTTTATGACAGTATAGCCAAATTCTTGCAGTTCCAATTGACAGTCAACATTGTTGCCGTTATTGTTGCTTTCATTGGTGCTTGTGCTGTTCAAGATAGCCCTCTTAAGGTATTGTACAGAACTGGAGATTGATGATAGTTGGTATAAACAGGGATTGTTTAGGCTGTGCAAATGTTGTGGGTGAACTTGATTATGGACACTTTAGCCTCTTTGGCATTAGCCACCGAATTGCCCACTAACGACTTGCTGCTGAGGAAGCCCTATGGTAGGACTAAGCCTCTAATCTCTAGAACGATGATGAAAAATATTCTTGGTCAAGCTATCTATCAACTTACTGTCATTTTCGCGTTACTGTTTGTCGGTACGTTGTATGCTGGTTCGGTTTGCTCGAAAGTTGACACACGAATTTATAGGTGACAAGTTGTTGGATATCCAATCAGGACGGGGAGCGGCAATAGATCAAGGACCCACTCAGCACTTCACCGTAATTTTCAATTCGTTTGTCATGATGACACTCTTCAATGAATTCAACGCCAGGAAGATCCACGGCCAGAGAAATGTCTTCGAAGGCATTTTCACCAACCCCATTTTCTACACAATTTGGATCGGTACTTGTGCTGCACAGGTGACACTTTTCCGAATTCGTGTTGGAGTCTTTTTTGGACGACGTTAAAATACTTTTTTAGGTAGTAATTATCCAGTACGGTGGAGTGGCCTTCTTCACCAAAGCTCTTACTTTGGAGCAATGGTTCTGGTGCTTATTATTCGGTATTGGGACTCTTTTATGGGGCCAACTGGTTACCACTATCCCCACCCGCAAGATTCCTAAGATATTTTCGTAAGTTTGTGATAATTTTTTTTTTCTATAAGTTAATATATCTGCCGATGAAGATGGGGCCGTGGTCATCCAGAAGAATACACAGAGGCTATACCGATCGGCGAAGAGAGATACGACGTAGACTCCGACAAAAAGCCGAGAGCTGGACAAATCCTATGGATTCGAGGTCTAACTCGGTTACAAACGCAGGTAAGTGTCGCTATTTACAGTTCGAGTAGACACGTTGGTTAAGTTAGGTACTGTAAAAAAAGCAGACTTTACACCGAAAAAACGGTCGTCTTCCCTCCGCACAAGGGAAACCGACCAGCGACATTATGAGTCAGAGCCTTCAATGTTTACCGAAACACATCGAGCAAAGCCTCTGACCCATATGCAAGTGTAATGATATGAAATGTGTGACTGATTTTGGAACAGAGCTCAATTTATAGGGTTTCTATAGGTAAAAAAAAAATCAGACCGAGTTCAAATAAGGTCCTCCCATCTGTCTCATCCCTGATTTCCTATACCACTTTTCTCTTTTTAGTCTTATTGACCAGCATGCGTGCTGCTTAACAGTTGACAGTGCGTGTCGCAAAATTAATTACTCAGTTTTGGGTGGTCAACTTAATATTTGAATTGCCATGAAGGACAAATGTTTTTTTTTGTATTACAGGACGTCTTTGACTCAAAAATAAACTGCTCTATAAACCTGGTCATCTCTAAAAATGCCTTAACCAATAATACAACACAGGCTTTTGGCTGTATTTTCTACTTTGGATAAAAGCCGAAGGAAATTGTTTCTTTAGGTGAAAAATTTTTCCTTTTTGAACTGGACTAAAAATAGGTTGCAATTATTCCTAAAGGACGTGGGGATTTGGTAATCAAACTGCGCAAAATTTCACGATTTTGATTCAACCGAATGTGGCAAAGCTAAAAAATAAGCAAAAAATATCTCTCTATCTAAAATAAATAAAAACGGCAAAAAAAAAACGTTTTTATTTACCATTTTTCCGGTTTTTTTCCGAACCTTTGACTCTCTAGTCCCAAAACCACGTAGGGGACCAAATTTTTCAAAATGCACAAATTTGCCATTAATTTAATCGGATTCGTATCACTTACGGTTTTCGACATCCTAATAATGAGGTGCGAATTTTAATAAATTATTATTACTTTGGGTGGGGAGGACGTTCAACAGAGTATCAAACTCATTTCTCTATCAAGCAGAAGAACCATAGACCGGTTTCGCTCTTATTAGAGCTCATCAGTATGGTATACCTCAAACCTGATAGAAATACGAGTTCGAAAAATCCTTGATCTCCTCTCTTACTCAAGGCACTGTGTATGTATGCAAGTGGCGCCGTCTGACGACGGCAGGTGCTTCCACCATGCGAGATATATTGACTTGGTTTCACTTCTCTATATCTCGCATGCCTTAGTAGAAGCACCTGCCGTCGTCCGATGGCGCCACTTGCATACATACACATTGCCTTGAGCAAGAGAGGAGACCAAGTATTTTTCGAACTCGTATTTCTATCAGGTCGCCAGGAGCTCTAATAGCTCCCGGCTCCACCCGGCCGTTTGATTGTCCCCGCCCCTCGCTATTCTAAGTAAGGAATAAGATTCTACAAGAAATTGCTCATAACCTATTTTTGGCATAGCTGTAGTAGGTACATTTTCCTCCTATATTGCAGCTATTTGACCACACACACACACACACACACACAGGGCTTCACAATAATTGATAAAGCAACAGATTGTGACATTTGTTTGAGGTCAAAATATCACTGTTTTTATTATTATTTTTTTGTATACCTTTAGCTGCTAAATTATAAAATATAATATACAGTCAAAGAAGTTTGATGAAGACGTACATAAACAACATCATCACCACTTAAGCTGCATACTGTTTGAACTTGGTTAAGACGCTTTCGATTAATTAGGCGGTTTGTGCAGTAGTTTATTTTTGCTGCCAGAAAACTTGAATCTTCTAAAAAATTTAGCATGATATTTTAACTTAAAACAACATTCTGTCTGTCACAAACTACACAATACCCATTGCAATACCCGCAAAGTAAGGGCTACAAAGCTTTTCAATTGGGAAGCTTTATAACTATAGTTATTGTCCAAAGGGTTTTTTCGTTGTCCACCCAAATAATTGTTTGCTTCTAGTTGTCAGTGTGTTTTTTGTAGCGTTCCTTTTTTTAATGTTTGTCAGATAGAATAACTTTTATGCCTTGCAGGTGCAGCAAATAAGTTTTTAAATGTAGTTATGTGATTAATTCATACACCACTAACTTAAAGAAAGTACTCCAGCAGTGGATCTACTCCCGTCTGTCCTTTTGTTTTACTTATTCTTTTGAGAGAGTTGGTGATATTTTAAATTTTGTTACCCAGTGTGTTTTTTCTCTAACTCTCTTTTAGCTTTTTATGCTTTTTATAACCTTATCGTTTAAATATATGCCAGTCGCTTGCACGCTTCCAGAATCCAAACAGAATAGCAACGAATCAGTCCGTGCGAGTGGCTGGTTTGGCATGCGTAGAATAGTCACTTTAGTAATAGTTAACACTTCACTTTGCTGAAGGTGTGTAGTAGTAGAGTAGTAAATATGCATGAAAGACCACCTCGAGAACAGTCCATCTAACAACCTTTGTTGAAGCTGCTGCTTTCATTAACACCTCGTATAATATAAGCAATACACAAAGTAGCAGGTCAAAAAAGGATTGATTGAAAGTCTAAGGATCGTTTACTTAATAAATAATTTTATGGCTGTGTTGTCTAAAGTTGCACTTTTTACACGAATCTGACTCATTGACGAATATTGTTTCTGCCGCACTCTCTTATACGCCCGTGTTTTTATGTCATGTCTGTTTCGTCATTCGTACGTGTCTTCTATCTGTTAATGGTACTGTGATTCGTACCTTTTTTATATTAACGAAAAAAATAACGTATGTAGTGCAAGGTAGCTGACTTAGATTTTTCTTTAAGTTTCCGATAACAACTGTTTAGGTTATTCTCATTGGCTGCCTCTTTTGAGATAAAGATCTGCGCCACGACTGCGACGCAGCTATTTATTATTTTGAAACTATCTGCGTAAACAGTACGAAGATTACAGGACTTAATACATTGAGGTTGTTATGTTGGTACCTGATATTAGATAGCTTTTTTTTACTTGTAATATTGTCATTAACATGATTATCTAATATCAAACTCAAATTTGATCAATTTACAAGTAACTAAGACCTATTTGTCTCTCACACACTCTCTCTCTCTCTCTCTAGAAGGCGCTAAATTAAAAAGAATAACCGTATTTTTGTACGTTTAATAGCCAGCTGAAGCGATGAAAGAAACAGAGGTATAGGGAACCGTTGGGTGCCTCAAGCAAATTCCGCCACACAAAACAAGTATGTAGTTGTAGTAGGCCTTCTGTTAGATGAACTGCGATTGCCGACTATTTTGCACTTATATTATCATGCTAGTTGTTCTTAGAGCCAAAAACCCTCCTGGATGTGTCTTGTCGCCCTTACCCTGTACCTCGTTTAGTTATAGTGGTATCACTAAACCAATTTGCCATATTATACCAGACATTGCCAGACGACATTACTATTTTTTACCAGCGTGCTGCTGACAACACAGCCAATTACTAAGTGTTTGTGGTTTAGGGATTGATGACTGTTAGATAGTTTCTTGGACTCGAATCACTAGGTCATTAGTTTGCCACTCTCACTGTGCCAGTGATTTGCGGAGAAGCGAATTTCGATTTAGTTCCCAAGAAGGTGGATGCTTTGCTAACGAGAAGAAAAGACCTGTTTGGAGAAGTAGTCCAAGAACCTTTCATGTACTTGAGATGTATGTGTATATATGTATGGATGTACTTGAGATGTATAAATGTCTAAAACCTACTAACTGCAGCTTCCAACACTAAGGAATGACCGATGTACTAACGAATGGCGATTTCTAGGGTGTAGTGTATGAATGTTAGATATTTTGCCCTCTGCGCTCTTTCTTTAATCTGTCTCCTTCTCTATCTTTTGGTTATTTTTTTGTTTAGTTTTGAGACTAGAGGAGCCTGGGAACTGTATATAACTCGTCTCTCATCTCTAACAAAAACACACTTACATACCATTATACTGAATCTTAAGTTAAAAAAAAAGAAGTAAATTCACTTTTGCAGTTTGCACTTTGGGAACATAGAGTCACTTTGTATTATTCTTGCTAGGCGTGTTTATATTTATTCTCTTGTTTATATATAGATATATTGTACATACTGTGTTTACTTACTTTATATATTTCTTTTAGTTAGTTTGGTTTTGTATTTCGCATTCCTAACCTATAGGCCAATAATTGGAGCTATTATATTATGTACATACGTAATTTATTGACGATAGGTTGGGCAGAAAAAAACACAGTTTAAACTATCACCAGTTCGAAAAAAAGGAACGACATTTTCTCGGGCATAATTTTTTTTGAGACAGAATCACATTAAAAGAAAAAAATATTCAAATTTCCCTGTAATAAAGTGTGAATAACCGTGTGAAAGTACTTATAATTCTTAATTTTGGTGTTTTGACAGCTAAAACACTTGACAAAATATTTTTTTATTAGTCAAAACATCAAGATTCTTGATTGTCTGTAAGGGCAGAGTAAGCGCAGCGTTAAGAGATCTAGCTCAGAAAATTGGGACTTTTTGAGTGTGACTTTTACTAAAGCTATTGACATTTGTTAGTAGTCAACGGATAAAAACCCCACCGCAAGATTGGAACTACGATGCGGTTTGATTTAATGCCTAGTCAGCATATCACAAAGTGTTTTTTTATCTATCTAAAATCTTAGTATTTTAGTTTCATGAATTGCAGTGGGGTTTCGAGCATACCTTTTTTAAGTTTGTTTGATATCACAACTGAATTAAATCGGATATGAGTATTGACAAATGTCAAGGACGAACCGAAATCACAAAATCGGTTCGCCCGGAGCGTGCGTGCGCGTGCATGTACCCGGCCCGCCTGATGAGACCCTGCTTCCCTGTGTTTGCAGCTGCGAGTAATCAGAGCTTTCAAGTCCACCCTGGAGGATCTAGAAGAGCGGCGCTCGGTACATAGTTTACACAGCTTACACAGTTTGCGCAGTTCGCGCAGCCACACCGGTCCCTGGCCTCCTCGGCCTCTCTCAGACATCACTTACATTGACGAAGATCCGGCCAACCCGGTGTCACAACGCTCCAAGGACGACCAGCGGCCCGTTCCTTCCCCAAACACCTTGCGCCTACCTCCCCATCACGCGCAGTATGCGCCCGCTCCCCCCGCGGATTTGCCTAAGCCAGTGCATGAAACGCGCATCTAGTGCTGTCGGTCTTGGCCGCAACGTGCGCATGCCCGTTCGCGCCAAACAGAACACAGGCTAAGGCGCGTGCGTTCGCTGTCGCTCGATTCCTCAACGTAGTGAGTGCACCCGGTGTTATTCGATTGGATTCGCGAACGTGGACGAGATCTTATTATCACTCGTACATATCTACACTTGTCTACGTTTTCTATCAAATATAACGTCGCTTCGACAATCAGTCAACAGAAACACGCGTTTTTTTCTAAGGGCACTAATATCTGTACTTATACTTATATACACACAGTATTTCGTGCGTATACATATCTTTAAAATTTTGTTGGAGGAGGTTTTCAAAACACACTAAACTCAATAAACATGTTTATGTTTCCTGTTCTTATTCTTCGCATCTGTCCTGTCTTTAGCCCGTTCTTATCAGCTCTCACTGCCAAAAATTGACCTGCGAATGACCTGCTTGATCTGATCCATTAGAATGGTGGTCGTAATAAAAAAAACGCTTTTTCTTACTTGGATAGATCAAGTAAGTTTAGTTAGTATATTTCTCACATAGACAAGTATTGTAGCAATGCAGCAACATTGAACCGACTAAGTAAAAAAGCGATCCGATTTTAAGAAAATAACGCATTGTGCACGCCTCGTTTAGGCTTTCAGCGTTGCGGTCTGGGCCACTCCAAGCTAATGGACTAGTGTGTTTTTTGTTTTTAGCAATTCCTTCTCCAATCCCACGTATAATCCCATCGTTAAACATTACAAACCATTTTCCTCATCCTAGTTAACAATAGTACCACTCTGGCCCAAACAAAATTTAATATTGCGATATTCTCATAATGCACCACACCCACAAGCCTGTTAAACTTGAATGGTCGCTTTCGCGCCCACTAGGGCAGTTTTGGTTCTGTCACTGTTTAAGGGAGGGTAAGCTCCTATTTTGTGCATGCAAACAGTTTGGGCATGTGCTGCAGAAGCAAAAGACAGTTTATCTCCGACGTGATAGATGTTCAAGTTAAGGGAGAAACGAAAGTGCGAACTAAGTGTTTTTAGCAGCAGTCTCAACTTTATTTAAAAGATTTACACATTTTCTGTAGTTTTTGGCCATAGTTTATTAGTCAATGATAGAGGTTAAGGATAACGATCAAAGGTCCCCTTTACGTCTCCAGTTTTAACCTTATCTACGGTTTAAACTCAAGATGGGGATTTGACGTATATCGTATTGTGTATCTGTCAAAATCTTTTGTTTACCTTTTCGTGAGGTTTGTAAAAGTGAGTCTAATGAAAAGTTTCCTTAAGAATTCTACAGGGTGGCCGAGGGATTAGTAGCCAAGCGATTTACTGAAAAAAGTTCGAATTTTGAAATTTGAAGGTTGCAGATAAAAGCTTGTGACTTACAGATTGAACTTGTTGGTCATTTTCGTTTTACAGTGGTTGTGGTTGACATAAAAATGACAGACCAGCTGATTTTCAACTAAGATGATTGGTTGAAAATCATCTGGCCTGTCAATTTTACGTCAACCAGAACCAACTATTTGTTCACATGATGAGAGGTAAACAGGCGGTGTTAATTTGAAAACGTCAACTCGTAGGTTGTGAAATGTCAAAAGAAAAGGATGTAAGAGCGAAAGTTCATATACTTTTCTGTCAAAAAATCATAGTCTTTTAGATGACGTTATCTACTGAACTAAGTAGATGTGATAAAAAAAAGTCAAACGGGCAACTCTGCAGACAAATTTCCATTGTCTTCATATTCAGTCACTTGTCATTCATAATTGACAGGTCGGTCGGCTTTATTGTCTTGGGGGGGGCACTCATGTTAAATGACGTCATTCCGGAATGGTCAACAGGTGGATGGTGACTTTCAAACAAACCTGACAAATATCCGAGGTTCTGAACATGAAAGAAACAGGTTAATATAATTATGGTGTTGATATTTAGTAACAAGTTGTATCGCCATATTAGTGCCTACTAATAGAAGGTCTCTGTCGGCCGTATGAAAATATATGGCCTGCGATCGGCACTATTTTGTCTTCTCGTGAAATATTCGAGCATGTATATCAATATGTATAACGCATAAACGCTCGAATATTTCATGAGAAGACAGGATAGTGCCGATCGTTAGATACCAAACAAAAGGGTTTATATGACGGCAATTTTAAATGTATAGATCGTAATGCATTAGTTATTGCAAATGTGCTCGCTAAGAGACAATTTGTGGATAAAATGGCGAAGGCATTACTCTTATTTTTAAATATCGCCCTCATATCTGTTAACACGTATTATTAAAAATTGTCCTTAATTCTTAGCTTTAAGGACCATTTTATGTTTCGTATCTAGAGCTTAATAAATAATCTCATTATTTGCATATAAACAAGTCTAAAATTCATATATTTGGATGGCGTGCAGTTGAAAAGATTCCCTTTCTCTAGACATTTCACAACAACTTAATGATTTTCTATTGAGCTCTGCCTAGTTTCAATTGCATTATTGTAGTTTGTAGATTGTTGTAGATCATATAATCATAGAAGAAAGCAAAAATTATACGACTAAGAGTCAAATTATTAAATATCAGGCATTCCTGTTTAGAATCTAGGGCAATGATTGCTTTTATAGTTGGGTGTCCTTAAGCAACTCTCCCTTAAGACGTGGCTCTCATTGAAATGCTTACTGAAGTATTCGCTTGGCTACAAATCGCTGAGTCACCCCGTGGAGTTAGCTAATTGGCCTACTCTTTCTAACATCCTTTTTTAAATCATCGTGCTTGAGGTTTAATTGTAAAAAAGTGAAAATTAAATAACTAGTCATATATAATTCGAAATACCTACGCTTTACATGCCTCCATGAACTTATTGGGGCTCCATCTGCTTGCTTTTTTTCGGGTTGTTTATGTCCTTTATGAAAGAACGTCGTACTATTAAACTTGCTTGGGTACATTCAGTGTTTGAGCTAGACCTACTATCATTATTTCTACCGTTAGCTTTGTTAGCAAGGTAGCCATCAACTTTACCGAAACCATTACTACATTGTATTATTTTGTATATATAAATACTTCGTCTTTGATGTAGAACTAGCTGTATGTATAGCATTTTAGAGTTAGTACTCTCAGGTTAGTGGTAATGGAAACAAATGATATTTTATTTTTAAATTTGTTTAGCGCATGCACACTTTTGCGAGTCAACTGTATTGTGTATCAAACGGCCAACGACATATATATGAACCGCGAAATTGTCTTTGAAATTTATTGATATTATTATTATTATTATCATCATCGTGTTGAGATTGAAAATCTTGCTGTTTTTTGCCAAAAAAGTAATTTACATTCATGTGCTGCGCACGGCTGTGTGGGTCAGCAGGCTATATTTACTTAATCTCTTATAATATATAGGGACCTTAACAATATACATATATACCTTCTGCCTTTAATAATCCCATACAAACTGACCTTCGTATGTACAATAAGGGCGTGTCCGTCATTTTCGTCAATACGTGACAAGAGCAATACGATAAAAAATAGTAATAAAAAAAAAAGATAAATCACGGATAACTTGCCCTCGTCTTACAGGCAGTTTGGTTTAATACTGAGTACTCGTACTAACATACTCGTCCGTCACACACTCACGTAAATATACACAAGGTATTTTAAAGTTACTTCTTTTTTTTTATTTTTTTCTGACTTGAGGCGTTTCAACGTTGTGCATATTTACGGTGTTCACAAATGCTCTGTTCTCATCATATTCGGCACTGAGCCAAAATGAAAGTTACACACGTTTGAGCTATCGTGTGTCTGTAATTCTCTTAAACACATTTTTATAGATCACGTCTGATTATACCTTATACATAAGTAGCTCCACGTATTCTTATTATTGCAAAAATACAGCGGCTTATGCATTTCCTTATGTTTAATATACGGGATGAAGTTTCCTTGTTTTAGTTTTATTTCTTTATAACCCTCATTGCCCTATTTTTTCGCGTAAACCCTTATATGTTTTTTTTTTTTTGGAAAACTTATCATATACGAAGTTGTGTAAATAAGTAAGTTTTTGCATGTTAGTGGTGGGGGGTTGTAAAGAAATAATCTAGATTTGGTAAGATGCATTTTGACCCGAAAAATTTTCCTGAATAAAACGATCCTGACCATAATAGATATGTTGCTTAATTCTTACTGCATGTTTACATCAACAAAAGTATTTTCTCGGCTTTTATGACGATTGTATTTAGTAAAATTTTGAGGGCTTTACCAAAACCGTCAACCTGTATATATAAATATTTCTGTTCTACTCGAAAGTGCGCTGTCTTTTTACAATCTTCTTTCAGGATTATTAGTAGTGTCTATTACTCTGTGCACTATCTTTTATTGTTTGTGTCTTCACTGTCTGTCGAATCACTCTTTAATGTTGCCCTTTGTTACTTCTTGAAGGTGATAGGTGGTGAATTACAAGAGCGTTTGATTCCGGTTCCATACAGCAAGAGCTCAACTGACCAAGCTGTAAGCTGCTTTTCCTACATCTATTCTGTCCGCTGTGTAATCGTATGCGCTATTCGCTCTTGTTTGTAATTATGGCGCGCAATCCACTGCTTCAGATTGTGCTAGAAAGGCAGCATCAGATTTACCTTGAAGTCATGCGGCATTGCCTTCGACAATGTTGAAGCAGTGAAGCTCACTTTTCTTTCACTTTGGTTTTTTTCGTAGTGGTTTGTTTTCTTTTTGTGTGTTTTAGTTTGATTCAGCATGGAGCATGTCTTTTTTGTTTGATTTTGTTTTTTAGTTAACAACACTTTAGTTCACAGATGCATAAGATCGCTCAAAACGATTATTACGCTCGGCCGAATTCTTTTACTTTACTTTCACCCAGGCATTTACTATCAATGATAAAATCACAGTTGCAACAATTCCCTATTTCATGGGGAAAACTGTTAATAGCCAATATCTAAAAGTCTTAGAGTTTCATATAAATAATGTACATATAAAAGAATATTGAAAATAATTTTACGCATCGAGTAATTATGGCAAAAATTAGAACCCCTAGTAAAATTCTAAATGAAGGTGGTCGGTAAGTAGGAAGGAATTTATGAAAAGAAAGAATTATTGTGTAAGTATTGGCAATCCATTATTCATGAAGGTTCTAATTTCTAAGTGCTTGATGCTAACTGTTGAGTGATTTTTACTGTATATAGGTATAATAATTGTTAGAAAGGACATAACGTGTTAACTCGCTTATCAAGTTACTCTAATTTTTAATATTAATGAAATTGAACACTGTGAAAGCATAGAGACATTTCGTTTTTGCCTGGTTAGAACACATTCTTTTAGCAGCCTAACGTTTATCTAATAATTATATCTCGAATATTAGCGCCTGATGCTTCTTAATAGATAATGACGGCCTCGTTGCACATAGTTCTAGCATTGTTTGTTAAATTACTGTAGAGGCTTCTATTTATTTGTATAAAATTATTTACAAAAAACTTGTTTTGGTATTGTATAATTTTTAATAATACGTTTTGTATGTGCAGTCACTAATGGAAATTTTCTTGTGACTTACAAATTCTTCGAAATTATACAACAACGCTTACAGACACATAGAGCATCTGGCTTTCGACTGAATTCGCATTTTTTGAGTTGCCATCTGTGACACGCCACATACAATATTTCATTGAGAAATGTACTTAGTTTTTTTTGTTTATTAACACAGTTGCGATAATTTTTTAAAATAAAAAACTACAAACTTACGACAAATTTTATTTTTGACTAAATGCCAGTTTGTGTTTTAATAGCCTTTTTGTGCGCAATTGTTAATAATTGTTTTATTTATTTTTTTTAACTGATCTTTGGTGTGTTTACTAATACCCACATATATAAATACATACAGGTGGGGCAAAGTCAAGTAAGCAATCTCAGAAATATCTGGTAAAAACTGTATGTATAAACATTGTTATTCGTGTGTGTTTAAGTGGTGCTCAGACAATTTAAATTGTGTTATTTGTGGAAATTGCAAGTTCAATGTTTTATCCTAAATTATCACTCGGTATGACAAGATCTGACTGCTTGCTACTCATCGACGAGGCGTATAACGTTCCATTGCAGTGCGATCTACTCAGCCTGCTGTCTTGTTGAAATTTTCATACTGGACAGCTCCAATCTTCGTTCAATTTTCGCTAATTATTACCATATTCTTTAACATATTTCTCTGACATACTTACATTTTTATGGATTCAACTGTACCCTTACTTATATAGTCAGAAAAATACGTTAGAGTACTAATTACGTGTCAACAGTCCCCTCGATGTTCTAACCCAACCTCCATCTTCAATCCTTCCATATATATGTTAAAGTTGACTGGAGGCAACCAGCTTTTTAGTTTCCTACAGCTTTGTATCCCGCGTATATATGAGATCCAATCACGGCATGCTACTTAAACACATGAACATATAACAAATAATACACTGTTCCCTTTAACCAATCCTTTGCTGTATGTATGCAAGCCACAGCTGCTAGTGTGGCATGTATATATGAAGTTTGCATGCTTGTTAATATCATGGTGAGGTAGGTTTTTCTTTGTTCGTCCTCGATGTTTTTTGTTCCAATTTTCGTTTCAAAGGAAAATCTACCTTAAATTAGCTCCAAGAATGGGTTCTCCCTCAAGCGGTTTGTCATGTCCCCTACTCACACATTGTAGATATAATACATTTAGCAGTACCATCAATTAACTATTTTTTAATGATTAATCACCAGATCTGAAATCATACTCGATTTTTTTAAAAAGTCTGTAGCACATCTTTTTTTACGATTTCAGTCATGTTTTGCCGTTTCGATCAGAAACATGATGAACCTAAGGACTTTTTGGGTTTGCTACCATACAATTTTTATTAACGATAACCTGGCCCAGGCTGCAGGCTTGTGACGTGATTTTTTGGTGAACGAAAATGTTAAAAGGTTTACTTAATGACGCAACAGGTTATCGGGAAAACAAAATAACACTTGTTGAGTAGGTATGTTAATTGATTTGCTTCTTTTCAAGGCTTTCCCCGAGTAACACATTTCGTCTTTAAGACGACAGCATTTGGTCCAAAAGACGTCATTTAGGTGGCCAGTCTTAATGACGAAAGTAAGACACATCCAAAAGACTTTTTAAAACGTGGCATGGCCATATATAAAGACAAAATCTGGACATTTATTGACTTTATTCTGTGGTTATAACAACGTCAGATTTACCAAAAAAGTGTTCTAAAATAGGTTCAAAAAAGCCTACATTTTTTTAAATATTTTTATCTAACCGTTGCTGCATCTACTTATATTTTTCAATTTTTTACTTTTACTATTTGGAGGTTTTTTCTTCACTAAAATTACAATTCACAATCATTTCTTTACCGCGTGACTTTAGCTAACCTAAACTAAACTGAATAGGATCCAAAATAATACCACATTTGTGGAACACATGACGTCGATACTGCTCGAAACGTCGTGTAAAAAACTCAATAAAGTCCAATATGTTTCGCTTAAGGGTGATGTTATTTACACATACTTTTTGACATTCCGTTTTGACTGTAAAAAAATGTAACTTTAATAATTACATTAACGTTTCAACACAAAACAGGTTACTAAACTGGTAAAATATAAAAGTTGATAAAAATTTAGGGAACTGCTTTATGTCTTTGATATTCTAGTCTTAACAAAAGTAATAGTAGCAGAATAGGTGAGGGCGTTATCATTCAAGGTTTAACTTATGTTACTTTTTCAGTACTTCTGTCTTTTTTTTGTACAGAATTTTGCTTTTGATTTTAGCCTTGAAACGTCGGCAGTTTTTTGTCTGTTACTAGATAATTTTTTGGAACACTTTAATAAAACTATGAGTGTTCGCTCTTAGTGTTTTCCCAAATCATCTATTTATGTCTATTTCTTACGGTTTAGAAGACATAGTAACTGGACCGGTTAACATTACCCATAAAACAAATTTTTGAAGGGACAATTAATGATAAATGGTCACCAAAAATTTACGTCACAATTAATGTCCTGGGTTTTTCTATTAGGTACTTATTATTTTTGGTAAGTACTTGTTGCTGTTATATATTTTCTCTTATTCCTAAAAAAATTCTTGAGTACCCCCTGTAAGATGTAGTGTGTATGTGTTCCCTTAGAGTTCCATCACCCTAAAAACCTCGTTGTTTAGTTGGAAGTAGAAAGAAATGGCTTTTTGGCAAGCCGTCGATAACCGTTATCTCGCCAATATAATAGTCGATGTTAGAGGATATAACCGTTTGTAAAGTGTACATAGAATTAAAATCGCAACTGATGTTATCCCACGATTTTTGACTTTGGTTTCAGTTTTACTTTCCTTTTATCATTTTTATGAGTTTTAAGTTGCTGTGGCTACTTCTGTGTGTAGAGTAACTTGGAGGCTATACACGCGAGAGGCGGTGCTGTATGCAAAATTCGACGGCTTGCTTTCTATGCTTGCAATCTTTTAGATAATCGGTACAGTAGACCATCACTAGCTGGAATAAATTGTGATTATTTATTTAATAAAAAAAAACATGTTTATTGCAGCTAGAATATGAGGTAGATTTTGTTACTTGAGAATTTTCTTAGGAATGCGAAGCGTTTCGTGAGAAGGGCTTCGCAGGAGAAACCATGTCATGGGGCTTGAATTATGTAAAAACATTTGCACGAAGTGTTATCCGAATGTGCTAACTAACAGCTCGCCATACCTTTTCCTCTGGAATGTTTCTTATTTTTAATTCTGTTCGTTTTGGTGTTTCTTGTTAATTTCAGATTCGAGTAGTTAATGCTTTCCGACAGGGCCTAGATGCTCGGTACGGCGAGCACAGCAATGCCTCTCTAGCCGAGGTGCTCCGAAAACAAACTTCCCTTTCTAAGAGGTTGTCGCAAACTTCTTCCATAGAATATGCAGACAACATCCCAGATGAATTGACAATTCCCGAGATCGATGTGGAACGACTGTCATCCCATAGCCATACGGAGACGGCAGTTTAGCCATCGTTTAGTACGCCGCGTACCTCCACTCGTACCTAACGCTACTAAATTTGACGTCCAGAAGCGCGCGACTCGCCCGCCGGGGTGGCTACACCGCCAACGCATGTGCCGTTAATTAATCGAGCGGACGCAGTCGCGGAACTGTAGTTCGGCGGTGGCAGGCCGTTGCCTCACCGATACCTGTCTACAACCTTCAAAATCTCATTCATCATTCCAGCTCGTACTAGAAAGACAGTGAGTAAAGTGATTTGGTTGTAGAACGGTAACGGGAAGGGCGGTTCGTTCAACCAGTCGCCACCGAGCTAAAAGCAATAAGCGGGGCCAGATTTGGGCCCCCATCAGGTGCCTATGCGGCGGGAGTGGGGAACCGCACCCCGCACCAAATAACAGCCTTTCGCGGAAAACTTTTCTTAACCAACCGAAGCATTTGGTCGTCCTCTAGTTAAGCGGGTAAACAATGGAGCATGTTGCTCTTCCGTTTCCGGTAGTATTAGAAGCGAAGAACAAAAACTCCAGGACGTATCTGCTTAAGGGAGACGTACTCGGTGTTCGGATTAACTTAGGACGCCGAGTCCGTCCATTTGACAAAGGAGGGAGGCGGTAATCTTTGCACATGTGGGGTGGTACCACCAACTTAACTTAACGTTTCACTTTTAATTATTACAGCAGTATGATAAAACGTTCGGATTGTCAGCTGGTCGCCTCTAAAAATTGTAATTTAATAGCTAGTAGCATCAATTGTTTGTTATAACCACTCGTTATTGTCTCTCCCCATTGTTCAAGCTTAGGTCTAATTAATGATACCAGTTATGTAGATAGATTAGAATTATTGAAGTCGAGATTTTATGAAATTTGCTACATGCTTGATTGCCATGCAAAGACCCAGTAAGCCGAAGTGCCAACCAGGCATGTAGCCCTAACGCTGCTATTGATGCTTACATAAACATAATGGTTTTTGTATTTTATACTAACTCGTTCATTTTGTTCGTAGAATTCGGTTTTATTTGTAACATATATATTGTATTATGTAGGAATTAATTCTAAAGCTGTGTCTACTGACAAGCCCAATCGCGACTGTGTTAGTCACTCTACGACAGAACATTGGTACGTTCGTCGAACGGCAGTATTCTGTAATAGCGTAATGTACAAAGTATCGTACCGTTATATAAATTGGCGCAGTTTTGAGGTAAATAGATATGTGATAGATATAGAGTGATAAATAACTACGTTGAGTAGAATATACGTGTTTGACGGAGCAGCCTGAACACCGCGGCTTGTCACACGCACATTTTGTATCCTCACTCCGTATCGGATTAAGCTTCTCTACGTTTCAATAGACGGGAAATAACGCTGCTTACTAATAATTATTACGAGTAACTTCTTCAGAACAGTATTTCTGCTAATGTATTTGTAGTCGTTATCGATGCACCACGCGCATTTATTCCTTTACTCATTAAAGTTGCGAAATTAATAGTTCTTAATGTCGACTTTTCAAATTGTAACTTTTCATCTTTAAACGTTTTCGCTGCGACGTAATGTATGTAATATTTCACCATGTGTTTGGTTACTTATGTACTTAAATTAACTAATAACTGTAGCTTTTAAGGCCTTACGTGCTTAAATTCTGTACATATATATATTATATATTTCGTAGTTTACATAGCTTTATTTTCCGATCTATGACCGTGATGGTGGGCGGGAATGAGACTCGTTTCCTGAGGCAAACATGGCGTTAACCCTTTTGTTCGGCCTATGTGTGGCGACGTCGTGTTTGCCCCATAACCATAACCGCAGACGTTCCGCCGATCATCCCTGGGGAGAGATCTGTGCACCCTACTCACCCTTTCGTGCGCAGGTTTCTCTCTACCGCGCATCAAGCAGTAATTTTAAAGAGTAATAGGTTAAAATTCGACTCAGTTCCGTGACTCGTGACTTCGGAAACGCCCACTAAATTCGAAAATGTTGTTATCCGGCGCAGGAAGTCGCTGTGTTTTCGCGCTAGATCCAGCAGGACGAACCTCACCGTACTGGATGAGAGATAATATAGTACAATTATTCCAAGATTAATTTTCCTGAACCTCACGTTTTACCTACTAGGAAATAGTTATTGATGGGGTGTTAGTAATGTATAACGAACAAGCGTACGACATATTATAATATTGTATATTACTGAACTGAAGTGTCGGTCGACCGGGTTGTTTTTCTGTGTATTTCGCAGACTCTCCACCATCTCGGACTCTGGCACGTTTCGCCAGTAAAATACCAAACACAAAATCTCCTATTTATTAATGCCAATATTTGTGAAGTGGCATTTCAGTTGAATGTTGTTATTTGTAATTTTAATGGTAAAATATGAAATCGTTAATTTGTTATAATTGTTATTTTATAATATAAAAAACTGATGTATAAAGCAACAGCCCATGTCTGGTATGGCCGTTCGAAGATCAATGGCTAGCTATCGCGGACTATTAAATGTCTGTCTTAATATGATGTGCTTTTATTTATGAAATAAAAGGTCATGAGCTTTAAATTAAAGAGAGGTGAATAATAAGGATTAAACCTAATATTTAAGGTGTTAATGTTCCATTTCAGGATCAAATATAATATTTTTGTGAAAAACAGCTTTTTTATTCCTTGTTACGTTTGTTAAATTTTGCCCTGAAATTGTAAAGTTAGTTCACAATATTGTAATATAATTTAAGATTACAAAATGCTACAAATATTTTCATAAAAATAAACCTTAAACCTTCATTAAAATATAATCACGCATATATACAAATATAACTGAATTTTATTTAACTACCTAGCCTCTATGTAATTTTATCTATCCCAAAAAAAAATGCAAGATATGCTTAGCTTATAGTGATTCTCATAGTTAATAGTATCTATACATAATATTAACTTAAAAATTCTTTAATATATATAGTACTACTTATATTGTATAATACCACAATTATATTTAATTATAAAAAAAAACATGAAGTTTTTTCGATATACTTAGGTTCTGAACGGCACCCTATACTGTCGTGCTATGATTGTTCGCTGCTCTTTCTGTTTGTTATCTGAACATCTGGGTCATTCTTAGGACGACTGAATAGACACTGCATTTGTTGAACAATTTGAATATACTTAAACCATACCAAAATAGAGATCATTACAGTAAAATACCTATCTAAAAGTATATTGTATAAATTTACTGCAATCCGTTTTCTGGGCGCGGCGCTGCGCGTCCGTCGTCCAGATTTTGAGAGTGGTTTTGATATTTTTGTAAAAATTGATGGGTCTTCTTACGCCGAAGAAATATATGACAAAGTATTGTTTTTTACCGATGCAGTTTTATTTCCAGTCGGTACTCAAGAGACAATGAAAGAACGGTCTACAGGATACGTACACGTTTTATTATTAAAAATAATAAATAAGATATCTATTTTTAAGAATAGTATACTATCAATTTTCTATAAATTAAAAAGCGTAACTTATCAAAATGGACATCAGAATTGACAATTTGTGTGATGAATCTCCCTTACGATATAAGACTAGTATAGTTTATTATGTGGATTGAAATACATATATAAACGTCGAAAATGTTTTAACACTTTTGTCTAAAAGTAACACTTTACGAGAATCATGCACAAGAAAAACGGTCACCTTGATGCTTATGGAAATTTCTTAAATAACATTTACAAATTTTTCTTAAATGCAACAATTATTATTATCATTGTACATATAAAAATAACTAGAAATTATGCTTTCCTCAAATCTAATCAACCCTTTCCTTTACGCGTAATGAGTCACTTCAACTATACTTGGCAAGACAACATTGTCAATGAATGTATCATTTACTAATAGAGCCATTGTCGATGTCGAGTTGTCCAATATATTCAAAGTTCACTGCATATATTAAATCAGTCCTACGGTAGTCTACGATATATCGACAAAAAAATGAGAATAAAAAGATTGTTAAGACCGCCAATGGAAAATATGTATATAAAAGTAACGCTTCACTGGAACCTTGAAAATAACTAACTTCCTGCTTCACATAACTATCAAAGGCTCTAAAAAAAGTTTCGTTTATTTCGCGCCAGCAGACAAGAATGCAAGTTACAAAATAGTTCATGAACCATCTCGAACAAAATCGATTCAGTACAAGGCATACAGTGTAGAAACGTCGTTCAATTTATAGCAAGAACATTATGTCGATAAACCAACTGTGTCACATATTTCAAGCTAGAAGAAGGTTTTCTTCAGTACCCAAAAAGACCACATTGCAAGAGCTACAGGACAACAATAATTCATGTTTTATGAATAATATAATAATTGTACGCAAGTGATTTTATATACAGGGTGTTTCAGTTTTTTTTTTGTAGCACCTTGAAAGGAATTTCAAAACGATTACTTACGAAGACAGTTAATTAGGGGAGAGTGGGCCAAAGTGAAATAGCGGGGTAAAGTGATATTCCGACTTTTTCATCCTGCCATCTATGATAAAAGCCATTGGAATTTACGAAGAAGATAAGTGCCATTTGTCTAGTAAAGTTTGGCGTGGATGCTCGCACGAGTTGTTTTTCATAAATTTATGTGATTTTTGCCATTTGTGTTGTACAATTCCAAGGTAAGAAACCATAATCTTGTTAAGAAAGTTGGGTTCTTTATTCCACTTATTTTGTTAACATAGTAATGTCGGGTTTTGGCTCTTTATTATTTGAAATTTAAATAAGTTAGGTTAAGGGAGCAAAGTTCAGATTTAATAATTTTCGGTTATGGCGGATTTGAGGCAAAGTGGAATTTTCATTTAGGGGTAAAGGGAACTTTGCCCTAGCGCATTTCACATTACCCCATTTTGACTTCTATTAACCATTTCAGACGCGAAATTACAAAAGAAAGTCTAATCAAAATTCCTGGTCCGAAGAATCAATGAGAGACAAGGTCGGCTCTCTTCGTATTGGTATTGCTGCGGATCTTGACAGTGTAGTTTTGAGCCCAGACCTCTGGACAAGGGGCGTGCGAGTGCGCAGGTTTTTGACCTGAACTAACCTGAAGCGGAGAGTATTTCAACACGGGGGATAGTGGATGCTCGCAGACCCACTCCTGCGCGGGATGCCTGTGCTGGGGACACCGACGGGAAACTGGCCATGCTATCAGTAATGCATCTCAATGTGTGTAGCTTGGGCAACAAGGCTCTCGAACTGCAGATATTGCTAGCAGATGACATACAGTCGATGTTCCTGAACGAACACTCTCTGGTCTACTACTCATCGCGTACTGGATGCCGGGGCGGTGGGACTGCTCCCATTTGCAAAAGACTGCTTAAACCTTATAAAACTTACTGTACTTGGTAGAGATTGCTTTATTGTTTGTATCTATAGTGGTGTTTGTATCTATATCGATGTTCCTGAACGAACACTCTCTGGTCTGCTACTCATCGCGTACTGGATAGCGGGGCGGTGGGACTGCTCCTATTTGCAAAAGACTGCTTAAACCTTATAAAAAAAGTCCTGGATAGCCTAGCTCTCCGAACGGGTACCTGGTGGTATGTGGTGACTTTAACGTGGATTTTAAGTTAAATAGTGGGAGCGCTTTCTCTGTTGAGCAACTTTTTACTAGTTATGGGCTCGCTTCACATATTTGTGGAACTACAAGACCTGGCAATGCTCATGGCGCCCAGCTCGACAATATCTTCAGCAATCTTTCGCTGGATGGCCTGACCTCTGGAATTCTGGAGACTGATGTGTCGGACCACTACGGCCAGATTCTTAACTTTCATGCTCGAAAAACATCAAAAAAGGTATCATCGGTGGAGAAACGCTCTTTCTCTGATATAAAATAAATCGTTTTACCGTAATCGTTCTGCCGGAGCTACTACCATACTACTTCTACCATACATTTAATAACTGCTTTCCTCTAGGTACACGAAAAATAAGAGAAAGAAAGAACCTGTGGGTGAGCCCTGCATTAAAGAATTATTCGAATCATCTAAAGGTTCTGTATGTCTTCTATAAGCAGACAAATAGTGAGCTTATTTATAGGCGGTACAAGCGGAACCGGCGAGAATATCGCAGGTTCCTATCAAATTATAGGACTGCTTTGTGCGAAAGCAGATTATTGTGCTCCAGTAACATGACGAAGACCGCATGGGGTATTTACAGGGCGGAGTCTAACAAATCAGGCAGAACATCACTCTGAGCTCGGCGGAGGGTGGGTTTGTCGAGGACCCTCGGACCGTTGCCGACCTATTTCTGGGGGTTTTCAGTGTGTCTTCCGCTCTCACTGAGTGACAGTGAGTCTCCCAAAACCGGTCTCCCTTCGTGAGCACCCAGACTAACACTGCCGTTTCTCTCTCAAAAATGCTCGTGGTAACTTTCTTTATTGTCAGCACATTTTTCACCATTGCAACGACCGCATCCATAACGTCCATGAGCGGTTCGATCTACCCACATGTCGAACAAATTTGCAAGATTTAATTTTTAAATTTGGGTGAACTGTGCTTGGGGACTATACCGGTCATCGGTCGACAATTTCTAAGAATGCCGCAATTTTATGTCTTTTGGCTTCTTTGTGAAAATATGGGCGTGCTGAATCCTGGACCAGCTGAAACTCCGCGCTGCAGAAAGTGAAATCCTACTTAAGGGAACTAAGCCACGGTTTCAGTTATTGCGGGGCGAGGTTTAAGGCTTATATCGGACGCCCCTAAGATGTTGTCAATTTCCAGTCAAGAAATTTCTTTACGTCACTCAGACGACAGACTTTTCAGCCTATCGAAACCTCGAAAACAAAAACTTGAACTAAAATCTGTTCTGTGAGAGTACAGATTTAGTATCTTTATAGACAATTAGTTAGTATCGCTATGTTTCAAATGCCCTAGAAGACCAATTTGTTTCGCCCCTTGCAGTGTGGTCCCTTTGGCACAACACTACTATATCGAATATTCACTGCCGTAATAAAACTTATTTCCCCTGATGCCGATAAACGAAACAAACCTACACTGCAAGACCTTTTGATGGAAGGCATATGTCATTTGTTAAGTACCACATAATGACTGATAAAATTTTGGCAAACTGCAATTTTATTGGAGAAAACAGCAATGTCCCGTCTCGTTACTTTCAATTGACTGAAATAAAGGTGTTCGTTTGAGTAACTGCTAAAATTCCCTGTCCTTACGTTGCTCATTTTTCGCCTTTGCTGAGGCCGTGGACGGTTAAATTAACGGCAAAGAGATTTTTGATTAGAATTCGCAAATTACGACAGGACAAAAAGGCCGGTCATGCAAGCAAAGACCTGTAGGCTCAGAGACACGATTTAACATAGATATAATCAAGGCCTAGGAACTTCCAAAGAATTTTCGTTGATAAGATAAATAAGACATTCTTGTGAAAAAGCCTTCTGTAGGTGGAAGTGGTTATATTGGGAGACTTAACGTTCTGAAAAGGGCCGAAGTCAACGGGCCTCAATCAGGGAAACGCTGCAACTTAAACCAGAACAAATTTCGGCCCGTTGCGGCGTCGCGTCAATCAAGGCCCGTTCCTAACGTACAAAAATACCGAACATTCCAAACTGAATGATCATCTATCAAACGGTCGGTTATTACAAGCTTAAAGGGGTATTAGGCACATAATAACGTCGTCTGAACAACATACAATTAGTGCGTTTGCTGAGGCCGAAAACAGCCAGTGACTAGGGTACACACACAAGGATGTTATAAAAATTTCCAGTATTATCCGCCTATTCGCAGATTACGTACACGTCGGTGCGTATAGGCATAAATGGACGACGGACAGGTCGCAACTGCGCCAGCCCTCATGCGTCTGTTTCTCCCCCTTTCAACCTCAATCTGGCAAAATCTTCAAATATTATGTCGTCGTCGTGGTCTTGTAGATTGTTTTCATCGCTAAAAAACAACATTTTCTTTCTAATTTAAGACTAAAGGAGATGTCACTGGCTTACGCATCAAGCTGGATCAAATTTGTATCAACTGGCACATCATTATCACCGTCCTTGCTTACTCTCCTAGAAGGGGTGACACTAGGCGGAATTATCTCTTCTTCTGGCTTTGGATGCATTAAAATGAACGGAAGCTCTGCTACTAAATCCCTAATAAGACATTTTTCGGTTATGTAACTATCTAATTATCTAAACGCGGTTTACGTACCCTCCTAGGGCTCCAAGGCATAATTTTACTTTCACCTTATATTGGACGATTATTCCCAAATTTTCTCGTTGTGACGGATCGGCAACTCTAAAGAAATACTGTTGTATAGGCGGTCGTAACGAGAATTCAGATGTAACGCCCTTTTTTGTTTATTTTTCTTTTTTTGTTTCCGAAAATAATTATTCCTCTTTAAAGTTTGCACACGCTTGCATATATTTTATAATATGAATGATCATTTATGAAGCAAAATCGTACCCTACTCAATTCACCAAGTTACTCTGCCGCACCCTGTATATACACTTGTACTCAGATTGTCCCCGGAAAACGACACTTTCCAGCTATAATTAACTGCTTTTAGTCTCTGATGTACTAAAAAATCCAGGACTGTAATAAAAAATCTGAAATTGGGACTTAATCAAACAGCCGGTGTTTGAAGAAATTAATCTAGTTTTTGAAAATAAAAAAAAAAACAAACAGAAAGGGGTTAACTCCACATTTATGACTAAACTCCCTGTGACCAGACTCAAGCTTGGTAGCAGACCGAGTTTTTTTGACTCATGAAAAGCAGTACAACACAATATTGCACGTTCAGCAGGCTCTATTTTCTATCTAAATTTGATGTTCTCGCTTTAATTGTAAGTAATATTTACGTCAATTCTTACGTTTGTGAGCATCAAACTTTGATAAAAAAAAAATCGTGCAAACACCACTACGCCATCAAACTCTAATTCACGACCATTATAACAGAGAATTTCCGCAGAGAAAAATTGTAAATAGTTGGTATCTCCACCCTCCTAACCAGTTATATGCAAAAACTATAAAACGGAGTGTGAAGATACCTTAATAGCAATTTAAATAGCGAACTTACAAAGTGCTGGATGCAAGATTAGTGTCTTCGTGTTTTAGCTGGCCGTCTAAAGCTAGACCCCACTTATCCTTATTGTTGGCCAACAACGGAGTCAGAGTGAACACTTTGCTCAGTGTGAAGCCGGGGCCAATAGGGCAACCCTCTCTAAGCAAAAGTAGGAAAACACACAAAACACACTTTAATGTACTGTCAAACTTCAAACTAGCCTAGCTAAAGTCCCGGAATTCGTTGTGCCAAAACCACCTTAAGAGGACCGACTAGCAATATGATATTTATTTAATTAAGGCTAATCCGTGGTAAATGAACATGCATAACCAGCAGGAGTGTTCATGAGACTAGTGCATTCCTATGTGATTCTATCTCATGGAAGGTTAGACATAATGTCGAAACGTCGCACAGTGGGAATTACGAGGAAAAAAAATAATTTTAAGATTTTTGACCAAAATTTTCATGTGTCAGTTATATTATTCTAGATTTATTTTTAGAAGGCCCGTATTTTTTTATTTTGCTCAAATGTTATCAAAAACTTCTAAAAAATAATAATTAAAATTCATGATTCAAACGTTAACGTAAGCGATCGCGTGACGTCAACAAGAATGCCACAAGAGTCATTTTCCTTTCACAGCGGTTCTGGTTCTGGTTGACATAAAAATGACAGACCAGCTGATTTTCACAAAAGCTGACTGGTTGAATATCAGGTTATCTGTCATTTTTGTGTCAACCAGAACCAGAATCGGTGCGAAACGAAAATGACCAAGGTCACGTCAGTTTACATCTGCTTTGAAGTAAAACTTCAATAACAAATGTTCTACTGTAACATCCAATTGCACTAATTGGATGAAAATTTGGCTGGAAAACCTTCACAGTTACTCAAACAACCCTCTAGAAAGCAAGTTTTTATCGTTTTTGAAACATTTATTTCAATCTGAAAACACACAAGCGACACCACCAGAATAAACATTTCACTAGCGCCAGCGCCGCGCTTTATCGATTCTCGCAAATAATCACAAGTGACGTCAGAATTTTTTCTAACTATTCTAGTCTTTAATTTGGAAAAAAAATGTATAACAAATAGAGCCCAAGCGTTACCATTTACATAAACCACAATTATAAAACAAGATTTGGTACACTCTTAAAGACAAATATTTTGTTCGAAAATCTTCAGTTTTTACCCACTGTGTGTCGTTGCCTTTTCGACAGGGGAGCTATATTATTTTTGACCTTTGATTTCTTATAAACCCACTGTACAGGGTAGTCCAATTTGGGATTGGTGTCAAATTGGTAGTCTTTGCGTTAAGGTGGATCTGTCAACACGCGCCCAACGAAATCCTAAGAGAACATGCAAAATCGTCACACGGGGTTACCAAAATCTAGCAACGAAAAAAATAAGACGCAATCTCAGAACGCAGCAATTTCGCACAACTCACATAGTTGAGGATGCTAGATTGGTATCTTCGTGCTTAAGTTGGCCGTCAAGGGCCAAACCTCTTTTATCCTTATTGTTGGCCAATATAGGCCGTACGGTGAACACTTTGTTCAAAGTGTAACCTTGAGGCAATGGACAACCTGAACTATAAAATTACATGCTTATAAAGGGAGACGGAAGAATATAGATTTCTTTTGGAAATTGAACCGGATTCGCTCTCCTATATAGCAGCAATTTAAAGGTTTTTATTTTTACTGTCAGCGGACTGATAGAAATGATAAACATTGCGAGATTGGGGCCATAAAGCTGAAAATATTACAAATACTATTGGAAGGATGGAAGTATTTCGTGCTCGTATTTTTGAACAAATAGGCCCAAAATAGTTGTAAAACCGTGTCTAAGGCAAACAACAAAATGTTTATCACTTCTAGATAAATCTAAATCAAAATAAACATTATCTCAGAATTTGGTCGAATTATCCGTAAACACATCTTAAATTCTAATCTTTCATTACCACAAAATACACAAATCAAAGCAACTTACTCGCTCTCGGTTTCGGCAACGGTGCACTTATATTGAGCAGTGGAAAACAGGCAAATGTCCGCAAATTGCCTCACTGAGACCTTGATTTTCTTCACGGAGCGATTCGAGTTGTTCGCTATATGCACGTTGACCGCTATATTTTCTCCATGGTGGTAGAGTTCCTTATCTAACGACGCTTCCAGGTACAGTTTGTTGGGGCTCATCATGAATTCCTTGCTAACTTCCACGGAGGGTTGCTCGCCTTGCTTGCTTGGGGCGTACATTATTTTACGGATTGCCAATCTACAATATTTCAACTCTTGCTATTCAAATCAATTAATACCAATTACCACTTAATTTCATCAAAAACAACATGTCTTTAAACTTTTGGGTTTACAGAGGCTTAAAATTTATGCGTAAAATGCTAATGGAGAAATTCAACTGCGTACTTAACTTGCCACTGAAAAAAAAAGGAAACAGAAAACAAATTTAAGTCTTACTTTGGTTACCTTGGACAGCTGACGAAAAAAAGGCGTCGTAAACACGTCCTAGATTTACCTTCCGAAGGTCCTTTTTGTGTTTTTGGAACACACGTTTTTAGAAGAATTTTAGCATAAACCAGTTACAGGTGTTAATTAAGTATTATTTTTGTTGCGTTTGTGTTCAATGAGGGCACTTTTTACATCTCAAGTTTAAACTTTACCCGATGTTTAACCTTACGTGGAATTTCAACTTGAAATGTGAAAAGTGGTCCTTAGCAGAGATGCTACCAAAAGTACGTTCAGCAACATAATGTTTTGAAAATAAGTTTTAAGAGGAGCCGCTCCAAATATATAGGAGGATGCCCTCCAAGTTTATTTTCTAAGTGACAATTTATATGCATATTAAGTAGCTCCTGTCAGTTACCCGTCGGTCAATGGCAAATAAAAAACACTAAAAATAGTTTTCTCTTCAATCTGCCCAACGCCCCGAAACTCTAATTACTTTCCCATCGATTAAGGCTTTAATTTCATAAAACGATACAGCCCTAGACTGCAAGATCGAATTTTCGAGCATCGTCGTCGCTGCCGTGGATCACAGGCCAACTAATTCGATTGGCAACAATATCCCGTCTCTTTTCATTAAAGTTAAAAGTACAAAAGCAAAATATCGCCCACCTGACAGAGTTTCTTTTATGTGGTTTATCATCCTGGGTCTCGCCAACGAAAGCTTTAAGTTCATAATCCACCCCGCAAGGCTTGCCTGTATCTCCAGGGGCTGGTTGTAAAGTCACGGATGCTGGACAATGTGGCGGCAATTCGAAGTAAAACGGGAAAGCGTTTGAACCTAATTTCTTTATAAGTCTTTCCTGTGGGAGTTCGCGTTAGTTTATTTGCGTCTCATCGGTCACGCGGAGTCTTACCTGCAGCCTTGTCAGCGGCCTCGACGGGGCGCTATCCTGGGGGTAGATTTGTTCCGATGCTAAATATAGGTCCTTCCTGAAAGTGAGGCCTAAAACGTCCAAATCTTCCCTTCCATACCTGAAGGCGGCCAGGACGTGGCCAAATACTTTTCTGTCTTTAACATAATCGGGGTCAATTAAAACAACTCCATCTACAAGTTGAGAGATAAGGAACTATTCCAGTTTCATAAAACTGAAACTTACCTATAGGATCCACATGGGATATGTGATCCACAAAATCCCTTTTGCCTAAATATACTGTTATCTGTAATAAAAAATAATATTAATATTGATCGGCAGAAATTTTTATTTTGTGGTGTGCGTACATAAAAATGACCCAGGTAGTGCGTTATTAAAGAGAATTGCATGTTTTTACGAGTGTTATGTTCCCACTTGGCTTTGATTTATATGTGTGCTATTGCGCTAATTGAAACAAAAGCCGTCACCACTTTATTCAATAAATCTCAATTTAGCTTTGTTATTGTGTAATTCAGGCATGCAAAAACGTTTTTGAACGAAACTATATGGCTGAAAGTCGAACTCGACGTTACAGTTATCCCCCAGGGAGTGAACCTTTCAGCCCAAAAAAAAAAAGGGCCCATTTATGTCATTAGAAAATGTAATTGTAAAGGACAGAGCGTTGTCCTACGTCACCCTTCTCATTAACCATTTAATTGATGAATGACATCGCTATTTTGACTCTGTTCATTTCGTTCTACAAGAATAGATATGTTCATTTCCATTTAAATCATAAGATATATATAACGAAGCAAACAACAACTGTCAATTGGGATATTGATTATCTTATACATACTGGAATATTTTATGCAGAGTTGAGAAAAATACTTAATAGAGGGGGACAAAATGGAAATTAACCTATCGATTATGAGTTGCTTAGGGGGATCGAGCAATCTTTAGGCCGTGATTTTTTCAATTTTCTTGCTTAAATTTAAATTTAATTTGTTGCTAGGGCTGCCGCCTACTTGCTGTCGGGACCCTGTTAATTGGAAACTAAGCAAAAGCCTTCGTCTAGCCACGAGCTTTCCATTAAATTTCCGCGACCAAACAACAAACATTTTGTGCCAATAAATTAGAATAACATTCGATGCACTGTTATGGTTAGCATTCCAAATGAGTCTGGGAGCATTAACACTTTTTCAGATCAATCCCGAATAAACGATCGATTCAGTTTTAATCCAGTTCAACTAGTCATGCGCCTGCTTTGGAAATGTATTAAGTGCAAAAAAAAATGCTCCTGATTGCATATGTAAATTGTCCTCATGAAACTTGAAAATCGAGGGCAAAAGGTAATTTTCAAGTTCAAACACAAAAGTCGCGGGAGCTTGGCATTCACTGTTGGCACCTGACAGGTTAGCTAATTGAGTTGTTTTCTCAAGGGATATTAGTTGAAAAGTAGATATCCCGTCGGGAAACTGAACGAAAAAATCTTTGATAAATACTAAACACGATCAGAGTCTTTGAAATGTGAGACGCAACGTTTGAGACGCCACTAAAAGACCAATAAAAAGTTAGTGATTTAAGATTTTATTTCTTTTCGGCGAAACAATGTAATCATAATGGAAAGACCGTTCGCTTTTTATGCTCATTTAATTCTATCCTTAACCACCAATTTTCTAATTAGCGTTTAATGTTAACCGCTCCCATAACAAAGTCTGAGCTATAATTTTAACGAAAAAACATGTAACACTGACACTGTATGTACATAAAAGCTGGAGGTAAACCACAATATAATCAAGTATCTGTATTATATGAACTACATAAAGGCAAAATTGCTCTCATATTGCCGCGCTTATAGAGCTTTATTGGAAATTGGATTGAGAGATATTAGTTCGCAACAATTATTATTAATATAGATCAAAAGCATATCACTTAACGTTGCATCTCTTTTTATTCCAACGAAGTTGATCCCGTAGCCGTGTCCCAACTCAATAAAAGTGTAGTAACCTTGCCCGAGGATTATAAAGTTTTAATTAAAATTAGGAAAAATGAAACCGGCGAGCTGGAAATTTATTAAATTCGAAAGTTACCTGATGTAATAGAAAAAGCTGAGCTGTAACATGTAAAGTTCAAACTTATTTATGCCTACAATTTAAAACCGTCACGTTCTCCGATTTTATAACGTTTTATACTTAACAATTATTTTATAGCCACTTACCTTTCCATTAGGAGAACTCTTCTTGAACACTCTGAAAATGAAACATGGACACGTTATTACTTTTTGTTTCATTTCAATAATTGAAGCAGATATAAATATAATTATTATAAAAGCTAAAACTAGGCAAAACATCTCTATCACGAATAAAAGTTGGAAACTTTTGATGTTTCCAACTAAGCCAAGGGCGATTACCAGGTAAAATTGAATGTGCTGTTGCCATTATTCCGAAGCTTCTGGTAAACAAAAATCTCCCGGGAATATAATTTTGTTCCAGGGGGAACAGGCCGCATTTTCGGGGCTTCAAAAACATAGCCACACAACTCTGCTCTCCAATATTCCATTTTCAACCAAAATGAACATTCACAAAAGGAAGACGTATATTTTTTATGTGTAAAGGTTGCGGTGATTCGCAAACAGAAACGTCTTAAAACATTTTAATTAAGATACCAGATGTGTTTACCGTGCTGGGGGCCTTTGCCAGACCCTGCATAACTAATACAGCAATATCCATTTCAAAGCAAATTGGAGAAATCGAAACCATACTGCCCTCAACCCAAAACCCAGTTTATCATTTGTTCGAGCACGTTGGCTGACGCAAATTCTACAAATTAGTTTATTGTAAAACTAGAAAAAATAAATCGAATTCAATTCATGACTCGTGTGGTACACGAATACTCGATTTTCAAACGCTATAGTAAACAACTGTAAAAATCGCTTGAGTTGACTTCCCAACAATAGTTAGTTGTCTGGCAATTTTAACCACGATAATATCCAGATCATTTCTCTGAACCTCAGGCTTTGTTCCAGAGAAACATGACATATACATAATTGGCTTATTTTTAAAGAATTCTATTCTTTTGTCCTCTAAGAGTTTCAAATCGTTGTTAAAGGTTACAGTGAACCTTAATCATCTTGACATATCCTACAATTACGTTTTTTTTTAACAAATAACACTTGTGACCTTGGATTAGATATTAATAACAATTTTAATATCATTTGTTGGAGAATTACGTAATATAACTCCGGATATGTATTTAGGGTTGCCTAAGTCCAGAATTTTGAACATTCAAGTGCGCTCAGACCCATTTGAACGCTCCGAGATTATTTATCTCCATCCTTTGTTTACTCAAGGAACATTTAAAGTTAGGAATACCCTTAGACCACCGTCACTTGAAGCGGAACGGAACGGAGCAGAGATGTCAATAACGTCCTTCAACATGTCTGCGATCTGCGTTTTTTTGGTCCCGACACATATAGTATAAGTTGAGTTCGGTAATTACATCCCGAGCGCTCGGGATATCGTCTATCTCTCTCTAGCTTGTTAAGATTTTGAGAGATGGTCTGTGACCGGAGCGCTCAGATGGAATTACCGAACTCGGCTTTTGTTGAGTTCGGTAATTACATCCCGATCGCTCGGGATATCAGTTTATCTCACTCTAGCTTGTTAAGATTTTAGGAGATGGTCTGTGTCCGGACCGCTCGGATGGAATTACCGAACTCGGCTATTATAAAATATGGAATTGAGGGGATTGTTTTTGTTTCCAACTGGGGCATTATTCTATAGGAAAGAGTGAAAGTGAAAGTGAGAATTGCTGGCCAATGGAATTCGCCAACAGAATTTTTTGACCAATCAAGGTTGTCAAAATTCTCACTTTCACTTTCACTCTTCCCAATAGAATAAGCGTCCTGAAAGCGTGAGAAAGAGCTTTGACTCGTTTTAGAAGTTTTAAGTCAAATTTGTGAAGCAAAAAAAATGTGATGGAGTTTGCTTTAGGTAGTTTTTTTATTACTGAACTTATTACAATGGAAAGGTCTAGATTTTAATGAACGGAAACCTTTGCAGAACAACCCTATAACTTAAGAACGCCTGGATCGATTGGAGTGAATCCAACTGTTTTTTGCTCTTCTTGATGTCCTCTTTCACCTCCCACCACCGGAAGTTCTATAGGTGCAATATTTTGGAAGGTAGACCCCTTCGTTGGTCGATTTTTAGGCACTTTTAGAATCTCGTTTTTGGACCATTTAAAAAAAAAACCTGTTTAGAGGTTACTTTCATTCGAATTCAGTTTGTTACGTTCTCAGGGAGTTGCAAACGTGCCAATCCGATCAAAAACAGCAAAAAAAAATCCCGAAATTTTTTGGAAAACATCCAAAGGTATTACGACTTTTTTCGCAATTCTCAACTTTGACCGTCTGTAACTTGAGAACGCCTGAACCGATTGGAGTGAATCGAACTGCTTTTTCCTCTTCTTGATGCTCTCTTTCACCTCCCACCACCGGAAGTTTCATAGGTGCAATATTTTCGGAGATAGACCCCTTCGGAGGTCGATTTTTAGAATCGTGTTTTTGGACCATTTTTAAAAAAGAGCTCTTTAGAGGTTAATTTCATTCCAATTAAGTTTGTTATGTTCTCAGGGGATTGCAAACGTGCCATTCCGATGAAAAACAGCAAAAAAAATCCGAATTTTTTTTGAAAATCTCCAAAGGGGGGGGGGGGGGTGAGGGGGTATTACGACTTTTTTCGCAATTCTCAACTTTGACCGTCTGTAACTTGAGAACGCCTGAACCGATTGGAGTGAATCGAACTGCTTTTTCCTCTTCTTGATGTCCTCTTTCACCTCCCACCACCGGAAGTTTCATAGGTGCAATATTTTCGGAGATAGACCCCCTTCGTTGGTCGATTTTTAGGCACTTTTAGAATCGCGTTTTTGGACCATTTAAAAAAAAACGTGCTTAGAGGTTATTTTCATTCGAATTGAGTTTTTAACGTTCTTAGGGGGTTGCAAACGTGCCATTCCGATTAAATACAACAAAAAAAAATCCCAAAATTTGTTAGAAAATATCCAAAGTTATTATGTATTACGACTTTTATCTCAATTCTTAACTTTGACCTCCTGTAACTTCAGAACGCCTTGACGCATTGGAGTGAATCCAACTGTCTTTTCCTCCCATTGATGTCCTCTTTCACCTCCCACCACCGGAACTTCCATAGGTGCAATATTTTCGGAGATAGACCCCTTCGGAGGTCGATTTTTAGAATCGTGTTTTTGGACCATTTTTAAAAAAGAGCTCTTTAGAGGTTAATTTCATTCCAATTAAGTTTGTTATGTTCTCAGGGGATTGCAAACGTGCCATTCCGATAAAAAACAGCCAAAAAAAATCCGAATTTTTTTTGAAAATCTCCAAAGGGTGAGGGGGTATTACGACTTTTTTCGCAATTCTCAACTTTGACCGTCTGTAACTTGAGAACGCCTGAACCGATTGGAGTGAATCGAACTGCTTTTTCCTCTTCTTGATGTCCTCTTTCACCTCCCACCACCGGAAGTTTCATAGGTGCAATATTTTCGGAGATAGACCCCCTTCGTTGGTCGATTTTTAGGCACTTTTAGAATCGCGTTTTTGGACCATTAAAAAAAAAACGTGCTTAGAGGTTATTTTCATTCGAATTGAGTTTTTAACGTTCTTAGGGGGTTGCAAACGTGCCATTCCGATTAAATACAACAAAAAAAAATCCCAAAATTTGTTAGAAAATATCCAAAGTTATTATGTATTACGACTTTTTTCTCAATTCTTAACTTTGACCTCCTGTAACTTCAGAATGCCTTGACGCATTGGAGTGAATCCAACTGTCTTTTCCTCCTATTGATGTCCTCTTTCACCTCCCACCACCGGAACTTCCATAGGTGCAATATTTTCGGAGATAGACCCCTTCGGAGGTCGATTTTTAGAATCGTGTTTTTGGTCCATTTTTAAAAAAGAGCTCTTTAGAGGTTAATTTCATTCCAATTAAGTTTGTTATGTTCGCAGGGGATTGCAAACGTGCCATTCCGATTAAATACAACAAAAAAAAATCCCAAAATTTGTTAGAAAATATCCAAAGTTATTATGTATTACGACTTTTATCTCAATTCTTAACTTTGACCTCCTGTAACTTCAGAACGCCTTGACGCATTGGAGTGAATCCAACTGTCTTTTCCTCCCATTGATGTCCTCTTTCACCTCCCACCACCGGAACTTCCATAGGTGCAATATTTTCGGAGATAGACCCCTTCGGAGGTCGATTTTTAGAATCGTGTTTTTGGACCATTTTTAAAAAAGAGCTCTTTAGAGGTTAATTTCATTCCAATTAAGTTTGTTATGTTCTCAGGGGATTGCAAACGTGCCATTCCGATGAAAAACAGCAAAAAAAAATCCGAATTTTTTTTGAAAATCTCAAAAGGGGGGGGGGTGAGGGGGTATTACGACTTTTTTCGCAATTCTCAACTTTGACCGTCTGTAACTTGAGAACGCCTGAACCGATTGGAGTGAATCGAACTGCTTTTTCCTCTTCTTGATGTCCTCTTTCACCTCCCACCACCGGAAGTTTCATAGGTGCAATATTTTCGGAGATAGACCCCCTTCGTTGGTCGATTTTTAGGCACTTTTAGAATCGCGTTTTTGGACCATTAAAAAAAAAAACGTGCTTAGAGGTTATTTTCATTCGAATTGAGTTTTTAACGTTCTTAGGGGGTTGCAAACGTGCCATTCCGATTAAATACAACAAAAAAAAATCCCAAAATTTGTTAGAAAATATCCAAAGTTATTATGTATTACGACTTTTTTCTCAATTCTTAACTTTGACCTCCTGTAACTTCAGAATGCCTTGACGCATTGGAGTGAATCCAACTGTCTTTTCCTCCTATTGATGTCCTCTTTCACCTCCCACCACCGGAACTTCCATAGGTGCAATATTTTCGGAGATAGACCCCTTCGGAGGTCGATTTTTAGAATCGTGTTTTTGGTCCATTTTTAAAAAAGAGCTCTTTAGAGGTTAATTTCATTCCAATTAAGTTTGTTATGTTCGCAGGGGATTGCAAACGTGCCATTCCGATGAAAAACAGCAAAAAAAAATCCGAAATTTTTTTGAAAATCTCCAAAGGGGGGGGGGGGGGGGTGGGGGGGTATTACGACTTTTTTCGCAATTCTTAACTTTGACCTCCTGTAACTTCAGAACGCCTTGACGCATTGGAGTGAATCCAACTGTCTTTTCCTCCTATTGATGTCCTCTTTCACCTCCCACCACCGGAACTTCCATAGGTGCAATATTTTCGGAGATAGACCCCTTCGTTGGTCGATTTTTAGGCACTTTTAACGTTTTTGGACCATTTTTAAAAAAACCTGTTTAGAGGTTATTTTCATTCGAATTGAGTTTGTTACGTTCTTAGGGGGTTGCAAACGTGCCATTCCGATCAAAAACAGCAAAAAAATGTTTCCGAAATTTTTTTGGAAATGTCCAAAGGGGGGGGGGGGGGTATTACGACTTTTTTCTCAAATCTTAACTTTGGCCTCCTGTAACTTGAGGACGTCTCGACCGATTGGAGTGAATGCAACTGTTTTTTCTATGGAACTTCAGCAGTCTTCATTGGAAGCAATGAGGGCGTCTTTAGTAAACCAAGTTGCGACGTCTCTTCGGTATGGCATCCGTTGATACGACAGACAAGTGTTGGTCGCTTGACGCGCGACCAATTGGAATGGTGGGCGTGGTTACCTGTGTTAGTATATAGGCAAGTAGCCTCGAGCTTAACGCTCAGTTTCACTTGAAAACGAGCAGAGCCATTCCACTGCTCGAAACGTCGTGTAAAAAAACTCAAGTCCAAGATGTTTCGCTTAGTAGTGCATGATTGTCTACCACCTTTAAACAAACGTTTGGCATTTTTATCGTACATTCTCAACACGTGCTAAAAAGAGATGAGTATAAAAAAAGTAAAGGTTTCAAAGATGACAAAAATAACTGAATGGGTAATACTCTCGGATTGCTCTAGAATATCAAGGCATAAACGTTATTAATTACTTATGCTGCGCATGCGAATGGCGCGAGGATTTTCAATATAGGAGCGCTCCCTGGGAACGTTTTTGATGAATTAAGCGAGAGAATTTAAATTTTCGAGTTGGCAACACTGCCCACATGTGGGAGAAAAAGCGGAACTAGATCGCACTCCTATTGGTTGAAAATCAGCTGTCAAATGATTTTTCTTTTTCAAACACTAGCACATGCAAGTTCCGCTTTTTTTGCGTTTCCGACTACATGTGGAGTTAGCATAAGATGGCCCCATTTATTACCCAAATCATGGAGGTAACTGAAGGTAGAAAACAATTGCTGACATTTCCGTATAACTGGTTCCGCTTTTTGGCAGGAAGTCCGCGATGCTTGTGTCTCCCATGATGTAATAGTCATATTCGTTTCACAGCAGTTCTGGTTGACATATAAATGACAGACCACCTGTTTTGCAACAAATATGATTGGTTGAAAATAAGCTGAACTTGTCATTCTTATGTCAACCAGAATCAGAACTGTTATGAAACGAAGATGACTGGAAATTGATGGATCGCGTTTTACGTCATAAAACGTTACTACCATTTTTATGTGTCCCACTGCTTAAAGAAGGGATAAAACTGTAAAACCAAAGGGTGCCTCCATATATTATAACGGCTGCTTGAAAAAATAAATATTCTAAACTCCTTACAGGGCAAAATTCGCGATTGAACATGACTGAAAAATTGTAAATACATTTTTTGAACTAACTTTCAAACACTTCCGAACTGTAAATCTTAAAGAAGCTACATTTTGAAATAGAAATTAAATAAAATAAAACTTTACCTTGTGGCTTGCCGCTTACTGCTGACGTCATCCATATCAGGGCTGGAACCACTCGGAGCCAGAGTAGCGGTTCCTGATGTATCCGACACTGAAGCTGTCCCCGGCACTTGGTGCCCCTCCAGTCTGACAAACTGTGGAAAAAAATCAATTCCTTTCAACTCTCACTTAAGCTAAAATGTATTACTTTCAGGCGTAAATAGCCGGGCAAACTCTACGTCAAATATTAATCAAATTAAGTTGGAAAAGTTCAGAATACCCGAGCTGAAACTTTCTCCATGTAGGGAGAAATGTTTAACATTTCCGCTGCAATTAAAAATGGGGTTACATTGTCGGTTAGTTTGACTGTGTGCAATGGAATCAACGGCTTTGGGCATTACAGATTAACTCGATTAGATTGCCGTTTGTCGTGGTTAAATAATACAATTTGCATAAAGCAGATACAGCAGCAAAGCCAGAGGCCTCTCCTGTTTCCATGTTAAAAGGATTAGGGAGAGCTTTGAAATGAAAGTTAAAACAAATAAATCTGTGAACTTGGGAGCAAATAAGTTTTGAATTATTTATAAAACAATAATTGAGAACACTCGAAATGCAAATCCTTTGAAAAGGATTTTGCTTGACTCTGCTAACTTTTAATATGAAACTGCGAACTAAAGCTCTGCCACTGGGCAATAATAATTTGAAAACAGTATTCTAGGCAGGAGGGTTTTCTTATTATCATAACAATGACTTGTTGACAATACCATATCTTCGTGACGTGGTCTGGATTTAATAGATGGCAGAATCTTAACTTTCTTGAGCACTTTTTCCATGAAGTTAGTGGGCGCGCATAACGCGACTCGCGACGCGTCTTTTTAATGGAAAACAAAACCGAGGACGCAACAAGTTGTCTCTGTGCCGTAGGCAATGGACTGTACAGTGGAAACCAGTGCAAGAACATTTTCAGCGGAAATCCTTCCGAAAATTACTTTTGGCGCAAGTCTGCTCTCCAGAATTTAGTACGAGGCTTTATGCGTGAAGTGCTCATGGCAAGAGATTAAAAGTCATCTTGCAAAACGCAGATATTTAGGAATTAATAACAGCAAATAAATTAGTGCTCTATGGCTGTTTAAAAGTGAATAAATAATAAGGAAAGTATGTAATTGATTAATAAACAAAACTACTAGAAACACTAATGGCAGTTTAAAATTATATATAAGCACTTGGACTAGATTTTCCCCAGGTCCATGATGACTTCCCACGTGTTGTCGGTGAAAATTCGAATTTGTCGCATCGCAGACTATTTTTTGGTGATCGATGCACGTTCAAATTTGATCTGAAACTCATTACACGAATCCCCGCTAAATCAAGCATGGAAATGCTTTGGGCTTTTGTATTTGCTTAACAAATCGGCACATGATTGGACGCATCAGCCTCGACTGAGGAATTAACCAATTCAAAATGCGATTTCTATTCAACGATTAACCTATTTGGATTTTTTGGCCTGTGAAAGTACGATTAGGCCGATAACAATAAAATCCTGTTGCTAAGGTAATCGTCAACGAATTGTGGGTTTAGAGATGATAAAAACGAATCCTGTTACACCCGGAAGCAAAAGCTCCCGCTCAACAAGAAAGTAAAAGTTAATTTCCTCACATAGAACCGGATACTCGAGTTTAAGTTCGAACAGAAATTACTGACCTATAAACCCTTTGCACTTAAAACTAAATGCTGAAGGGCTAATATCTGGTTAGAGAGCTAGTTCAGATTATATTGAATCATGGTGGAAGTTTGTGATCTTGGATGCGTTTTGAAGTGCGTGTTAAGTGGTCTTAAGCTTAATTAAAAGTAATTAATGCCACATATTAGTGAAAACAAGTAAAACTTGAATTTTTAATCACTGTTGATTTTTCCAATCCTAGAAAATTGTAGTTTCTTCAACTGAGTTAAACAATAACAGGTTTCTTGATACCAACACTCAACACCATTTAATCAAAATCAGAGAAGAGCAAACGTAATTCAGGGTCGGCAAAGCAATCATTTTTATCATTTAGCTAACCTAGAGTATCCATGACACCAACAACGTTTGTTTTAAGCCACAATGACGTCAACAGGCACTTGACCACGTAATAAACGCTCGTCTCGTATTAATTTTCAAATAATAACCATTACAATTGTTTAGAAGGATTGTGTTGAAAAATGCCTGTTATAAATAAACGTAATTAATTTTAGATTTATGCAGATCCTTAGCTTGTTTACGCGCGTAAAAATCTCAGAATTCACCTTTGTTCAATTGAAAAAATAATTGGATTCCATACAAAAAAGGTGAGTAAAGATGAAAACGAGGTAATTAAGTTAAGTGAATTATTTTTTTTTATTAAGGAGAAATGGATGCAAAATTAACCATTGAACCCCGCCCCATCAAACCACACCCAGACTTTCACCGAGAGCATCCACCTTTACCATAATAAAATAGGACATCAGGCCGAATATTCCCCAGCTGACCTAATTATTGTTACGTGCATGGTTCTTAATAAATAAAACGTTCCCTGAAAATGACAAATGTCTATTATACTAATCACAATACAATTCCATGAATTGGTTCACCCAAACTGTGAGAAGTCAAATACTGAAAAAATGACTCACATTATGAATACATACGTACATTAGGTATCAATAAGTCAGTTTCACTTCTTCAAATTTTAAAAGGTACATTAATAATTACTTAAGTATGAATCAGCAAAGGAATGGCTAATGGATGACTGAATCTCCTATGCCTAATAGAGGACACTCAGATACGTAGTACATATATGTAAGCATGTAAATATTTCTGTTGTGATACGTCAATAAATTGTTGTGGCTTAGATATGGTCTGCAAATTGCAATTATGCAGATTATTAATATATAACCACGTTTATATTTTTTTACGGATTAATTGGAGTTAATCCAATCTAGGTTTATAATTGTTTTTTGCTCTTCTTGATGTCCTCTATCACACAAGTTTTATCTGAAGTTTGAACTAAAATTAAAACTGAAGTTTTACTGATTGTAAAAGTTATCCTTAGAGAGATGAGTTTAAACTTTAGTTTGAAGATAAATGAAAGATTTTGGCAGATAAAAAATGCAACATATACGTCAAATCTGGACTTTAAACCTCAAACTGACCTTTATTGATAGTTGTAAAAGTCATCGGTCCCATCAGTGTCACTTTTAAAGTAATCAAAACGCGTTTTACGACCTATTGTAAACTCCATATTGATGCTTAAGGATACCGACATTCTCGTTGTCACCTTCACAACATTGAAATGACAGTTGAGTTCATCGTAACACCGAACATAACAGTTTAACTAAAACACGTAATACACTAATTTTTCATATCTTCAGTTTTACTGATAGTAGATAAGGGTCACACAAATAATCTGAGTTCTATAAAAATTACGTAAGTCCTGAAAAAGAAGCCAAAAACAGCTGACGATCGACATGGCCATTTACTCGACGGAAATGAACTGGGCATGCGCGAGATTTGAAAGTTCTACGTTGCCAACTTGTGGACGCATCTGACGTCACGTGATTAGATAAATTAGTAAAATCTTACTATAATCACCAATAATTACCATTTTAGCATTTTTAAGTTTATGCAGGATACATATTACTTATATTATAACAGAACATATATTGTAAAATCGATAAAATTCACAATAAATTGAATTTTTTAACACTCACAAACGGTAATAGAAACTACATATGTGAACCTTGCATTTAACCCTACTTTTTGGGGACGCTTTCAAGTTTTCATCTTGATCCCGTTCGTTCTTTGCTAAATTTAAACTTTCAGTTTAGTGTTTGTTTAGTTTAATTTACTCAAATCATTAATCGGTCTGCATAAATACTGTTTGGTTTAATCTAATTCAACTTTGCTTGGCTGGGTATTCCGGTGCGGCGTCTTTTGTGCTGTGTTTACTGCTGCAGATTCGGGATTGTTCCTATTTCTGACTGAGATTTGTTTAGGATACCTAGGTATGTAGGTTTGTTTTGCAATTAACCAGATTTTCAGGGGTTTTGCCTGTATCCAGGCCCTCCTCTAATGAGCTCCTATAGGAGTTCCATATTATTTTACGCATACCAAGACCTATACCTACCAGGTCACAACTACCAGAAGTTTCTTTCAGTAAGTACTTATACTTTATTTGCTTTAATTAATCTGAGTGTTTAATTCCATATGGCTTTATTTATCCTATTAAATATTCCATGTCCTTTGAAAGCAAAATAAAGTTGTAGTACCTATAACTAGGTAGGTCCATGAAAGACACTTAAATTCTCAGTGGGATCTTTACAACAACCCTAAAGCTTTTTATTTCTCTTTGTGGAAACTGAAAGTGGAATAGTTCTCTAAAACAGAATGTTATTATGTAGATACCTATCTTCTTTTTAAATTTTAATGGCTTTATATAGACCTTTGAACACATGAAATATTGCTCCCTGCAATATAACAAAACTCGTTGTCGTCAATCGTGCCGGAATCAAGAAATAACTTCTGTAGCTAAATTGAAGTGAAGTGAATAATTTTTTTTACGCTTTCTTTGTCCCAAAGACTAAACATCTAAAACATCTTGCAACTAGCCTTCGAATCAGTGCAATGGAAAATTTTGCTATTTATTTATTTTTGTCGACTTTCGTTCCCGCCAATAGACATGTCACATTTGGCATAACCTAAAAATGTGTAGACGTCAGATTCAAAACGTCACTCATCTTTCAACTAGCACGTGGTGCGCAGTAAACATGCGCAGTAAAATCTCGTCGACCAACTGCGAGATTTTCATAGCCAACTGAGAAGCTTCATTTTCGATTTACTGTGAGGGATTGACGTTCGCCGTATATTTAAATAATAGGTATATGGGGTCACATCTTGAGTTTATCTCTCAATTAGGGTTTGAGCTTGAGATGCAAAATGTACCGTTTACTAATTTAATTTGAACGATCGGACGTCGAATTAATACAATAAACTAATCCTGGTGTGGAGCGGCGGATTAATAAAGTTAACTGTCAGAGTTGGTTCTATCAGACTGTGAAGGCTTTCACGGCCGGTCATAATACTATCTAAAGTGTTTTCCGGGTTATAAGGCCGTGGTCCAATGGAATTGCTTCCTGACGTTTCGTCTACTACTGCGGCAGACATTATCAAAGGCGATGAGGCAGTGGGCGAAGAGATCTCCCTTGCCTCCCGACGATGACTGATTCGACTGTAGCACGCTCCGTGGTATTCGTACCGCCGCTGTCGCGATGCAGTGGTGGGGCCGGGGTGGGGAGGATACGTCAAGACTGATTCGACAACTGGAGACCCTCCGCAAGAAGAAAGCACAGCTCCTGAGTTCACTGGCATTTCTACTACGATGCCGTGACACCAAGAACATCCCAAAGTTTCTGAGGATAAAAAAAAACCTTCAGATCCGGACAAGCGAGCAGAATTTACAACAGGACCGAACAATCGCTCCTCCGTGAAAGGATCCATGAGACCCGTAGAGATCTTGCATCTAATGACAAAAAACTTCTTTTTGTTAATTTAGAACTAGCCAACAGCTTGCATTGGAGCGACTGGGAAAAGGTGGATCGTCTAACACATGACCGAAGGATTGCAGTCCAAGCCGCCGCAACGAACCGACAAAAGAAGAAATTTGACGAACTAGGTGCTAACAACAATTTGTCGGATACAACAAGGTCCACATCCGAGGAGAGTCAGCGCAAGATTGTAGTCAATCTGACCGACAAACAACTGTCAACAGATGAGTTGAGCGTTCTAAACAAGGGAGGTAATTTTGCCATAACACCATCCAGGATACCTGTGGAAGACATCATAGCAAACGTGGAGAGCGGAATTCGTCAGCTGCCAATTCAGACGGCTGAACAGATAAGGATGGAGACATCACGAATTCTACTACGCGCAAAACCACCAAAAAGCAATCTCACCTTTGCAGAAAGGAAAGCTCTGAAAGCCTTGAATGAAGACAAGGACATTCTTATTCTACCAGCAGATAAAGGAAACGCAACAGTAGTAATCTCAACTTCGGATTACGAAGGAAAAATCAGGACACTGTTAGATCCCACCACCTACAAGAAGCTAACTCGTGATCCAACCGCCCGTATTCTGAAGGCTACCAACAATTTAATCAGGGTCGTGGCATCGGATGAAATAACCAAGCTAAAAAAATCGGAAGCCTTGCCACCGAGGCTGTACGGTTTGCCGAAGATCCACAAACCCGATGTGCCACTGAGACCCATCGTGAGCACCATAGGAAGCCCGACCTACGAAATTGACAAACACCTGACAAAACTGTTGCAGCCAAAAATAGGAAATACTGACAGCTTTATAAAAGACTCCTTTCGTCGAAAAACTGCATTCTTTGACTCTTTCTCCAGGGGATATTCTCGTTAGCTTCGACGTTGTTTCGCTCTTCACGATGATACCCATTAAGGAAGCCATGGAACATATTAATCAAGAATTTCCACAGGATATTGCTACGCTGTTCCAACATTGCCTAACCACTACATACTTTCAATGGAAGGAAGAATTCTACGAACAAACTGATGGTGTAGCTATGGGCAGCCCTCTTAGTCCAGTAATAGCCAACTATTTTATGGAAATTTTCGAGGCCAGGGCGTTGGCTACAGCAAGGAAGAGGCCAAGGTGCTGGTTTCGATATGTGGACGACACCTTTGTTATTTGGAGCCATGGAAAGGGCGAGCTTCAAAACTTCCTCTTACACCTAAACTCTATCAACCCGAAGATCCAATTCACTATGGAGATAGAAAAGGAAGGACGCCTACCGTTTTTGGATGTTTTGGTGGCAAGGAGGCCGAATGGAAAGCTTGCACATACCGTGTATAGAAAACAAACACACACACTGACCGATACCTCAACAACGGATCAAACCATCATCCAAGACAAAAAAGGGGAGTCATAAAAACTCTGTCTGTGAGAGCCAAGAGAATTTATGAGCCAGCTGAATTGGAACGAGAAATGAAGCATCTGGAGAGAGCCTTTGGTTGGAATGGATACAGCAAGCAGGAGTTTGATAGATCCGTGCGCCCAAGGAATGTAGAGCGACCGGAAGCAACAACGGAAGATGATGTGGAAAAGCGTGGTTGGGCTACTCTACCATACATCCATAAAGTCACGGACAGGATCGGCATGCTACTGGAAAAGCACAAGGTTAAGACTGTCTTTAAACCCACTCGTACAATTCAACAGAGCTTGAGATCGGCTAAAGACCGCAGAGATCCCCTATCAGCACCCGGAGTGTATAGAGTTCCATGCAGCTGTGGCTCTGTATACATTGGCACCACAGAACGCAGTGTCAACACGAGGATCACAGAACACAAAAGGAGTTGCAGGCTGGGACAAACGCAAAAGTCAGCAGTAGCAGAGCACGCTCTCTCTGAAGGTCACAACATCCTTTTTAATGAAGTGGATATCCTACATCAATCACAGCGCTATTATCCGAGACTAACGAGGGAAGCCATTGAGATCTTCAAACACGAAAACAACTTCAACAGGAAGGAGGAAATTACGTTTCTAAATGCAGACTGGAAGCGAGTTCTGCGACACACGTCGAGCGCGTCGAAACCCCGCGCCGCCGCCCCCACCCCGGCTCCACCACTGCATCGCGACAGCGGGGGTACGAATACCACGGAGCGTGCTACAGTCGAATCAGTCATCGTCGGGAAGCAAGGGAGATCACTTCGCCCACTGCCTCATCGCCTTTGATAATGTCTGCCGCAGTAGTAGACGAAACGTCAGGAAGCAATTCCATTGGACCACGGCCTTATAACCCGGAAAACACTTTAGATAGAGTTGGTTCTGTCAGTACAATAATTGTACTGAGAACGGTACATTTGTCTATTTTGCAGTACATTGGTTCCTATACTCAGTACAATGAACAGTTGAACACTATAGAAATCTTTAATTAGTAGACACCAACTTGAGGATACAACTTGTTACCAAAATATAAAGCATACTTTGTTTAACCTATCTCTTTCGTCATAAAGAAACTCCGATATTTTATTTTGGTCTTGGCACCGGTGAACAAGAGGAAGCGGTGCCACAAGAGTTACAACCTTACCAGAGATCGTAAAGCAGAAGAAGATGGGTAGAAAAAGCATGCTTTGAAAAAGTCTCTTCTGCGACCTTTATGTGTCTAGTAACAAAAGGTCTCTGTCTCGTCTGCCATCTACTGTTGGCTGTACTGCTCCTTCCAGCAAATTCTCTGTATCAGAGCAGTCTCGCTGCAGTACAGGAGAGCTTGGGCCTGCTTCTGGAGTCAAAGAATTAGATCTTCCTTGACCAGAAGTGCTTGGAAAGGAGCTCTCAGTAAAAGCAAACTCGTGAATATTGGTCGTTGACCTTGAACTATTGGGAATGGCTGATCTTGAATTTTTACGAGCTGATGGCCCAGAATGATTAGATCTTTCCGAATCACTGCTACTGTAGTAGCGAAGCCCTTTCTTCCACTTTTGCACGGAATGTCTATCACGTGTGACCTTCGCTCGAGATCCGGCCGGGCCTGACGAAATTTCATTTCTAGCTTCTCCGCCTCCTTTTCCAAGAGCTTTCATCTTTTTCGTTCCTGAGATGAGTCTCTGGAACGAGATCTACGTCTTTTACCCATGAATTGGGAAATAAATGACTGGAGACAGCTGACAGCTGTCAATTCGTCTTTCTTTTTAATTTTGTGGTTGTGTAGCACTTAAACCCCTACTACCTAGTGATCTCTTCAGACGAGGCGCCTCATATAATTACGATCGAACTTCACAACAGGTAAGTTCGTTTGATCGTTCAATTGAAAAAGTAAATGGCATTTTTATTCAGGACTTAATTTTTTACCAATTACATTTCAGACCAAAAAAAAATGAAATGATTACAATCTGTTAAGCTCCTGCGTACTTCTTGTCAAACTCCTCTCTGGCGAAGCCTCTCAAAAACTTTGTCCCCCATCTATTACCTCCCGCAGGCTTTGCATGGGCTTTAAAAGATATTGTTAGCTGAAAGCTCAATATCTGGTTTTGAAGTTTAATAAAAAATTATTAAAAGTCGTCCGTAAATGTTTATGCTCCCAAATACATGGCTAATAAAACTTTTGAGCAACTTCTAGAAATAAAAAGTTCATCGTCCCAAAATTCAAATATCGAGGTCCCAGAGGAGTGTGTTTCACGGTTTACTGAAACCTAATGTCGCCACTTAGCCGAGGCCATTAAGAAGTTATTTAGAGGTCGGAAACAGCTACCCTTCTAAAGGTATAGTATATTTTAGTGCAAGAATCGATCTGTTGGGGCATTGGGGCCGCTATTACCTTGTGCACATGGCAAAACGTCCTTTGCCATGGCTTGTTAATTTGGTTATAAGTAGATTAAATGAACCGTCTGCTACCCGATAACGTAAAAGAGAAGAGAGATTTACGAAAAAATCCTAAACTTTGTGTGTGTATATGCTATAATCGTTCAGTTGTATGGGAAATAAAATAAACGAGAAAACAATGCCGTATAACGTAATAGCTAACGTGCATACAAAACGCAGTTTAAATCTATTATGGAAATGCTTAGTATGGGGGGCTTATAAAAGTCGTCGACGAAATAATCTATAATTTAAAATAGCTACATACGTAAGTGTCACTTTGTTTTGTGCATTTTAATTTCTGTGTGGCCGATACGACACGAGTCGAACTTATTGACGTGCACATTATCACATTGTGTGTGAACCCCACCTCCTGCATTGTTTTTACTTGGTGGCGTCCGGATATTACGTATGCATAATTAAAAAATCCAAATAAAGCTTATAAGACCTAAGTACTCTTGAATTCCTTGCTCATTAAATATTACTTCCTGTAAGTACATATCGCAAAAAAGCGAATCACACACGCAGACATATATAATTCTTAACAGTATGAGTTTCACGCAATCTCTCAGATTTAAAAAAAGCTGACCTAAGCACTAAGTCTCTGATTTATTTAGACAGATCTCTGCTGTTGTTAGCTGAAGGTGATAGATAGTCGTGTTTTTTCCACCATGCTACATAAAGATGGAATATATATCCATCTTATCACATTCTATGTTGGTTTTTCATCTCAATACCCAGCCATCCAGCGAAATATCTCCAGGATTTCGTGACACATATTTCTATCTTCTCGGCGAGGTCGTTTCCCAACTAGGAAATATCAAATTGGAATTTTCCTTTTTATATGCAAGAAAAGCACTTTTATTCGGTTCTAGGATCGAGGCAAATAAAACTTTATATAACATGTATCGCTTAGAATCTAGTCATAAAAACAATTACTGAGGAGCAGAGTGAGAAATGGAATGGCACACAATTACGTATTATCTTTCAGAAGCGTGTACAAAAGTCTTTAATTTAGAACTCAAAATTCAAGAGAAAATTACTTCCAGATCATGTTCCTCGCTTTATAACAGTTCCTTTCACCCAGGTAAAATTACATTCTTGTCTCTAAATATTTCCTGTCTATATTGAGCTTAATATCCCAATTTGAATTTCCAAGGGAACAAGGCACACCAAAGTAGCAGATAAGCTTATTAAATGACTTCTGCTCCCCCAGGAATTGTTTCATTATATTATTAATATATAACGTGTTTTTTATTTGAAAACTCCATGACAGAATGCCGTTAGTATGCACGGTATTCGTTCAGTGGCAGGCTCATATTTAGGAATCCAATTTAACAAAAATGTCGACGTGATGGGGAACCGAAAGGGAAAAATCAAAGCTCATTATTCTGGTCGTTATCAAATACACGCAATCTGCAATAAAAAAGTTAAATAAAAGAATATTACTTTACAACTGATAAGTTTTAATGGCGAATGATGTCAGCCGAATACCCAGCCCTACAAAAAAACCTTGTTGAAAAATTAATGGACTCTTACAGTCTATTTTTTCAATCATCCAGGAAGGAATTTAATGGACTGGAATGTTCAGTGGACTAGACACAAGAGTTATGGACATCTCTCTTAATTCCATATCTTTTCTACCAAATAACTTAATAAGGCGCTACTTGTGTCAGGATAAAGGAACATACGTTTCTTTTATGCCCAATTGATCCTGTTTTTTGAGATGTATATAATTGTGTTTTGCAATAAAAATGCCTACACTATAATATTTCCCAAAATGCTCACCTGAAAACATACAGAGGTACTATACAACTGTAATCGATGCAAAAGAAGCCTGATTAGATAACAACCAACTATAAAAATTTCATTTAAATATGTGTCCATTACCTAACACTCACACTGTATTATTTACTATGCTAGTTGACACATTGATATTTCAGAGAAGAGAGAGTTTTTATGGGGACGGTTTTCTATCGTTAATGTATCTAGTCTGACTGAAACTAAATAATTGACCAGGCTATGTATGACTGTAACAGTTGGTTAAAGAGCCTCACTGTCAGGGGCGAAAAACAAAAAAGATGAATTTTCAAACAAGATACCACTAGGATAGTAGTGATTGATTTCAGATGAATTAACCAAATTAATAATTCCTAGAATATAAATGGTTTATTTTTATAAGGCATTTAGAATATTCATGTTTATTTCAGGAATATTCTATATATATCACATATGTCTGCCGCAGCTGTACACGAAATTTCAGGGAGAAATTCCATTGAACCATGGCTTCAAAGTCCCGAAAACACTTTAGATTGTATTTTGACCGGCCGTGAAAGCCTTCACAGTTTTATTGTAACTTTGTTGTGGTGTTATGACATATTCACACCTGATATGAACCCGCTTTGGTCGAATTTTTCGACCATTGGCCGAAATCGGTGTTTAATGCTTACAGATACATCATGGAATTTTTCCTTGCAAACCTCAGAAGTGTATGAAAGGAATAGACAGAATGATAATTTGCTTGTCTAGTTCCAGAACTCATTTCTTATAGAATTTTCAAATTTTGAAACTTTTTTGGACAGTGGAAACCACTCAAAAAAAAATAACAGAATGCAATTCGGAAAGTTTTTAGGGAATGTTCAGCTTAGAGCAGCGCAATGTTGTTTCTTAAAAGTTGTGGAATGTTACCATATATAAGTACAGGGTGTTTCTGAAAATAGTAGCATAGATGTAACCACTTGTTCTAGGATCCCAAATAAGACAAAAATATTAATCGAAAAATGCTGCGTTTTCCATATACAGAGCAGGGCTAGTTCCCAAAGCATAGGACTATTAATTAAAATCATGCTGCTTTTCATAATAAGTAACATTCTTTTTTTTTAAGAAATATTGCAGGTATTGACTTTCCAGTCAACCAGAGTACCTTTTTTTCAGCAAAAATCTTCAGATTTGCTGTTTATTTGAATACATTTTCAATAAGTATCCACACAAAAAAGTTTGGGTACTTTTTACACACCACCCCCTCATATTACCCACTCCTGAACAAATTTGCCCATATTTACTTAATTTGTAGAAAGGGCATACAAATTTATGGTAACATATACCAAATTTTATTAATTTATCTTGACACGTTTCAGAAACCACAATTAAAAACCATCCTCAGGATCTAACCTTTCATATCCAGTATATATGGCAAATGAAGCATTTTTTGATGCATGTTTATATAAAGTTTTTCTCTTATTATGAGGCCTAGAATAAGTGGCTAGATTTATGGTGTCCGTTTTTCAGAAACACCATCATATGCCAGTTTAGTCAATGAAGATAATCTGCTAAGTTGCAAAGAAAAATGCTGCAAGGCTCAAACAGACAATGAAAAGTTGTTTTGTTGAGGTTACATTTTCTCCCACTTTGGTCTTCGAAGCATAACATTCACATTTATCTCTCAACAACAGCTTATGTAAATCAATAATTATCACTTTGGGGAGTTTAAAAATGTAAATAACTAGGTGAATAACCGATTTCTGAATGATGATGTCATACTTAATCCTAATAGAGAAAGACTCAACTATACACTCTAAAGTGTTTTTCAGGCTGAAGCCATACTCCAATAGAATTTCTTCTTTAGGTTGATGTAAGGACATAAGAGAGATCACTTGGTCTTTTCCTACTACTTGGTGTACTAAACGTAAAATTTGCAAAAATGTTAAAATAAGGATTGATTCTTTACATTACAAAATCTCTCTAATAATAAAATTTTTGAGAGGGCAAAATAGTGATTGCCTGATAAAAATGAAGAATCTAAAGCTACTAACATGCTTTAAATTCTTTCATGGCAAATATGCTCGGATTGAGTGGGTCTGACAGAATGACTATATTCAAATGTGAAGCATCTTTTTGGCATATACAACAGTTTCAGGAAATTCATTTGCAATTCAGGAAATTAATATTTAATGAATCTACATAGACTCTGCATGGTGACCATTTATTGGTTAGTTGCATAAAGTCGGATTACCCTGACCAGAGAGTTAAATATATAGAGAAAACACCAGCTGCCTCTGGATCAATTTTTGAGGCCGAGTTAACTCACTTTTATATAACCAAACTTAAGTATGACACCTTCTTGATATATAGAGTCTATTTCAAATAGATATTTGTCTAGCAGTTTGAGGAACTGATATATTACCCATTCACTTATTTTTGTCATATAGTTTTGTCATCAATTCTTTTTATACCCACCTCCTTTTAGCACATGTTGAGAAGATACAATAAAAATGTCAAAGTCAAATTTCCCACCCCTACTTGAGGACAATAATAACTGAATGGCTTATATTTACATGGATGGGATAAAATAAATCTCTCAATTCCTCAGCCTACTAGGTGAATATTTATTTGAAATACCACAGTTTCTATGTACTATTCACAAGTTTAATGTATCTTAATAGCCCCAAACATTTTTTTTTCTACCCATCTCTCTTTTGCTCATTTAAAAAAGATAAGCAAGCAATGTCAATGTCAAATTTTCAGGGCTAATTGGAAGCAATACTGTTGTGAAGAAACTAATATAACATTATAGGTATTAGAACCCCAAAGAAAGAAGTGAAATTCAATAGAATAAGTTGAAACTTATATTTGATGAAATACTAATGAAATAGAATGATAAATCTTTTAAAGGGTGTTGTTTGATGACATGTAAATACTTTTAGGATGGTACCTTGAGATAAATAGTGCCTTAGGGAGCTACTTAATAGTGTTATTGAACCAATTTCAATATGTACCATCAGGTATAAATAATACTAATGATATTAAATATTTACAGAAAATATAAGTGGATGGTACTTAAGGTTATGAGCATGTGTTGAACTATTTATAAAAACTCCACACACTCCACATAAAACAAAACCTCCCGATATTTGTTTACGTTAATGTAACAAATGTTTTCAGCTTGTAGGCCTACTCTTGGTATTTTAGTTATCATAACTAAATATTTAATTATTGTATGGATAAATTAATTAACTTACGTCTGCAGTATTTTCTCACAAATAGCAAATTTCCTGGTCCACACGTTGCTACCCAAAAGCCGATGTATTTCTGCTCAATTTTGACTAGAATAGAGGAACTCACTCCGACATACGACCGCCAATTTTCTCAGTGAATTGCCCACTAAAATTAGATGAAAATTGTAAAATTTTTATACAAGTGACGTTTCTCTATAGAAACAGACGACGGTCCGTTCAACGCGAACGAGAAAAGGACGAATACATCAGCCGGCGATTTCGACAGTTTTCGGCTGCGTATAATAGCTCAGCGCGGTAAGAAACGAATAGTTTATGTAGCAATTATTGCCCGCATTCATAGCAATTCATCGATTCAAAGCTATTTAATGAACAATAGGGAATGAAGTTGAGGTCCAACCGGAATTGGAAGCAAATTTTTCTCCTGGCTGCTCTTCATAATTTTGATTTGGAACGTAGCTGTGAATAAGGATTGATTAGTGATTACTGTGAAGTGTGAAGGACAGGGACAGAACGGAGCTGACTTAGCTGCGTTCCCGCTTTAAAACGCATTTAAAGTATATTCACCCTTAAATGTTTAATGGGAAAACAAAGGACGCGAATACTTTCATGGAGCCGCCATTCGAAAGCACCCTTAATCATTTATCTTGTGCTTTACTACTCCAACACTGACACGTATTGCTATCTCCTGTTAGCACACACGAGTACTAGAAAACATAACAATATATATTATACAAATCGATAAGTAATTATTAATCATATGTGGCGGCAAATTCAAAACTGTATTTCTCCGCAGTTAGTTTCTAAATTTATAATCCCTTTAAGTCAAAAATGGATATTTTCTTGACAAAAACAGTTTTTTTACGTCAATTTCCGTGAGACTGTTCAAATTACAACAAAACTTATTCTAAAAACAATGAGAAACATGGCAATCGCGCCTTGTGTGATACCGAAATATGGCATCATCTTATAAGTCAGTGTCACTGTCAAAATCGTCAAATGATGGACGACACGACATTATTAGTTTTTTTAAACTTCTGTCTGTGAGGAGTTGTGTAGTCAAGTCGGTAGAGTGGTTCTATTTCTGTGATATCTAAAATTGTGGTTGTTTTGCCGAAAATCATAAGAATAACCTGAGTTAAGTCCCACAATGTCGACGTCCGGCGATTTCGGCAATCCCCTGAGGAAATTTAAGTTAGTTTTTCTAGGAGAACAAAGTGGTAAGAAATGACGTTTGCCTTGATGAGTTGTAAACTTTCAGTTCAGGCGTAGTCGAAATGATCAATAAAATGATTCTTTTTTTGTATTATACATGGTTTTATGGAGGGTCGATTCATTTATTATTTACTTAAGCCCCACCAGTTCTTTTACCTCCCTGCATGTCACTCCAGTTTTCAATGTAACAGGTTAATGGCAGTTCAGCTTCAAGTATGGTCTCCCAAAGTACAAACCTGCATACCTCCTACATACATACATAACTGTTGTTAATTTTACCTTATATTTACCTTCCAATCCAACATGTGAACACTCTAATTACCATGGTCTTTGCTGGGAATTTTGCACATCCTTTTCGAGAATATTCAAC